>QXDP01000134.1:0-179035 GCA_003717255.1 Protomyces gravidus | reverse complement strand
TGTTTTGTTACTATCTAATATGCCTACGTTACCTTCATTATGTACGTTGCTGGCTGTGTGGCTATTTAGGAAGTTGTGACTGCTGTGGCAATCTCGCTTCTTGGGCCTCTCAGTCTCGCCTGCATAAGCTTCAAGGTGCAAAATCGGCAAGCTACCTCTATCGCTCTATGTTCAGCTTATGATGATCATATAATATCTATTCGTCTGTGCCAAATGTCTTGCCGCCACTAGACATGTATGCTTTCTCCTCCGGGGTCGGCGTGCGCCCTAGAATCGCATTACGGTGTGGGAAGCGACCAAACGAACTGATGACTTCAAGATGGTCAAGCTGCGATTTAAGTCCTGCGAGTGCAACGCTGCGTTCCTTTGAGGTCTTGTCGCCGGCTGTGACGGCCTTTTCGACTTGTTCTAGCTTGGCGAGGTAGCACTGCATCAGCTTGATGTGCGATGGCATGTGCTCTGCGTGGGTGAGCGGCATGGTCATAAACAGCGTTTCTAGCCAGTCCGAGTCAATATCCCATTTCTTCTGTAGTGCATAGATTGAGAGCTGATGCGCGATGGGATCTGCCTCTTTGTAGACGCGTACGGCTTCTTGACCGCGCCAAATATTGCGTGTGAATTGGTCGAGCAGCAGAATCTGGCCGAGAGTCTCTTGCTTTGTATCCGGGAAGACAGACACGTCAACGTCGTCCTGGACTACTGGATTGAACGGATCAAGCGCTGGCAGCGTCTGCCTATTATAGTGTGAGAGAAGCGCGTCGATGTGCGGCTCATAAGTCTTGCACTTGTCGTCGAATGTGACATCACGCGCGAAGTAGCTTTGGTATAGCTTGGCAAAAGTGATGTCTTTCAGCGGCCCTGCGCGGCTGAACCATAAGCTAGCTATTTCCTTCGCAGGGATCTGGAGCATCTTTTAGATGGTGTGGGTTTTGGTGTCCGCAGCTGCAGCTGCCCAGCAAAACTGATCACTTCGGCTATGGCTTCTCCTTTACCCTATCCTCTGTATGGACTGCAAAGCACACTCTTGTACGGCCAGACACTTGTGTGCCACATCACTCGCTCGTGCCGAAGTCTAGACCACCCTGCTGCATATACTCTACCTCTTCTTTGGTAGATTTACGGCCAAGCACCTTGTTGCGATGAGGATAACGCCCAAAGCGAAGGACCAGGTCGAGATGGTCACATTGGTGCTTGATGAAACTCATTGCTGCCTTCTGCTCTTGCTCGCTTTTCCTGCCCTCTTGTACTGCGACCTGGACCTCCGCCATGGCATCACTCCACAGCTGCATAGACTTGACATGTGATGGCAGTTGCTCAGAATGGCCAAGTGGCAGACCCATAAAGGAAAGCTCCAGCCAAGTAGCTTCGCTCGTCCAACCCTTGTGCACGGCATACAAGCTCAACTGATGAGCGATAGGATCGACAACTGTGTATACTCTTGTTGCATCTGAACCTCGCCATATATTGCGCGTGAACTGGTCAAGCAGCAGGATATGACTCAGTGTCTCGTCACGATTGACGGGCAAAGCCTTGACTGTTTCCCATTCTGGAGTCTTGAAGGGATGAAGCGATGGCAGTGCATGTAATTTCTCATAGTAGTCAATAAGCTCTTCAATGAGCGGCTCAAACGTCTTACACTCTGCATCAAAGTGCTCATCTCTGGCAAAGTAGCTCTGCATCATTTTGGCCTCTGTGATTTCATGCAGAGGTCCAGCTCTGCCAAACCACATACTAAGGATACGTTCCACAGGTACCTTGATCATATTGATGATTCTTAGCGGGGACAATGGTAGCGAGGTGTCGTGTCATGAGTGCACTTGATTACTCATATATATGTGCCCATCTCGTCAACTCATTTTCTTTTGACAGCCAGCGTGACGCACCGCCCAGAGAGTAATTTGGAATTTACTCATGGCAGCCAAAAATCCTTCGGCTAGCAGGACAGCATATAAAGAAGGCCAGCTCCTGGCGCAAGGCGCCTGCTCTATAAAGGCCTGAACGGAGCCGTCTGCTACTGTAGCCTACTTTACAATATCCTCGCTGCTCTTTGACACGCAATTACTACACATTTGCCTCCTGCTCAAGCTCTCTCAAGAACTGCACTATGAGCGACGGAATTATACGCCAACCAGGCAAAGCTGCCACCCACCACACCACCGCCATCAAATCTGAAGAACAGGATCATGTCCTTGCCGAACATCAAGTCAAGATCAAGGATGAGGAGTCCACAGAGATGCCGTCTTCCCCACAGGCATGCGTGATGGGTGTTCATTACTCTCATCATCACATTCCAGTTACCCCTTACGAGGAAGAGTGCCCAATCTGCTCTTCAGCTTATGCCAGTACGGACCAGGCCCCAGGCAGACTGGCTTGCAGTCATCGCTTTCATGTTGCCTGCCTCCTCGACTGGGCTCAAGTCTCAACCAGCTGCCCTTACTGCCGTGCTGAATTCTGCCAAATCCAAGTACTGGCCTCTTCAGATGCAGAAGCCGCAATCAGCCGTACCATTACGGTCGAGGCAAGGACGCAAGTCGTAAACGACGAGGTCGAAGATGTCGAAGAAGACGCAATTTATACGCATTTTACGGCCCCTCAAGTACGCATGCGCCGTGAGCCCTTACAACCAACACGATGCATTATGTGTGGTACTTCTGGGTTCCTGGAAGTTCTCATGCTGTGTGATCTTTGCAACGATGCCTACCACACTTTCTGCTTGGATGATGAGCCGACAATGGGGCCCTTCTACTGTCCGACCTGCCATGTCGCGCGCGCTGATGAGGTAGCAGCACAGCCAACACGCTCGCGTCATGTACGTATGGTGGCAGACATGCAATCTCCTGCTACTCTAAGAACGCGTCGAGCTGCACGTCAGAGGAATCTTCAAGTTCAACGTCTCGCGAGAATGGCATCAGCCCGATTGCCAGATGCTATGACAGACGGTGCGCGACTCTCAGAATGGCGACAGGCATGGCGTCGTGTGCGTCACCACGCTCTGGATGAAGACGTCGCCACGCGGCCGGCACGATCCGAGCATGACGCCCTCACGGCTGCACAACGGCATGAACGACGACTTTGGCGCTCACGGTTGGATGCTGGAAGACCCTCAAGTAGTCGACCGAGATCAGGGCGGAATGCTGAACAGAGGTCAGCTGAGGCTGAAGAGGACACAGCTTTGGCGCAACTATGGCAGGAGGCGGAGCAAGCGGCGATTGTACCTGCAACTCAGGCGAACATACCAGCGGCTCCGGCGACAATCAATGATGAGCAAAATCTTCAGGCGCCCCCGGAGGTGGGCCAATCAGCAGTGGTGTCGACTTCTTCACACACAGAGTCATCGGGTCAAGGTCCATCACGGCAAAAACGACCTGTGAGGCGCTCGAGTGAACAACAGCCGACGGCATCAAAGCGCCGTGCAGAGTCAGGCGATTCGGACGCACAACCAAACAAGCGCTTACACCAGTCTGTGCCATCCTCTCCAGACCGGTATGTCAGCATGGTTGATGCTATTCTCGACAACATTCGACGCCCTCTGCCCGTCAACCTTGCACCTTTGATGGTTGCGAGTCCTGCACAGAATCACAAAGATGCGTGGTTAGGGGCGGCAAGCTCTCCTTCTGCGCCTGGATCAATCAGTGCTGCTTCAACACCTGAAGGTGAGCACAGTCCTGCTCTAAGTGGAAAAGTGTCTCCTGTCAGCTCGTCTGTCACTGAGCGAGGCGGATACTTTGCACTCTCATCGCCATCACACGATTCAGGACTCGTCGCATCTGCTAATCAGTCATCCTCTACACCTCGTCAAGCGGTCACGAAGCGCCTTGTGAGCCAGCATGTCGTCGCTATACTACAAGCACACTATGATGTTCAGCGTATCAACAGCCAACAATTTGCGCGCATCAATAGAGATGTCACACGGGCTGTGTATAGCGAGTACGCCGCGGCCATGTTACCGGAAGAAGGTGTTCGACTCATGCAGAGACGCGTGAGTGAATTGGTCTTGAGCGAGCTTGCATTGCTTGAAGGATGAAGTAGCTTTTTGTACAGAATGACAAGATATAGTATGCATATGGAACCCTACTATACCTGCAATGCATCACGCTCTCGTTCGAGCTTTTGCAGCTCTGCTTGCCGTTCTGCCAGGTATGAACTCAATGAGTCGACTTGTTGCTTGAACATGTCAATATCCTCTTGCACACCGCGAAGTGAACCAGCATTGCCATTTCGTGACATTGAATCGAGTCTTGCAAGCTCAGCTGTCTTGAATGCCAGTAACTGCTCCAATTCGCGGCGTACAAGACCACTTTGAGCCGCTGCATGATCGCCTGAGCTCGCCTGCTCTGCAGCAGCAATTTGTTCGTCCAAATCTGCCAACTCGCGTTTCAGTCTCACAAGTTCCCAATCACCATCCTTAATATCGTCTGCATAGTCCGCCGGTTTCTGCTGTACCGTCCCTCTTGTGCCTGTGCCCAATTTTGTCAAGTAGGATGAGCCAAATGCGCCTGACCCTTTCGATTCACCTTGCGATGCGGAAGTCGCACTCTTGAGCTTACCAGACTTGTCGTATTTGCTCGTATCATAGCTAATCTCCGACTTTGCAAAAGTCGCGCGCAAAGTCGGTGGCACATGTGTCGGTACACGTACTCCGCGAGACCGCTGATTCAAGATGTGCAAGAAACACAAGAGTTGGTCTTTGCCTACGCCTTCTTGGTTTTTCGGATTAACAAGTTGCCATGCGCGGTCGATATCGCGTTCCGGTACAGATCCTTGGAGTGTGCCGTATAACTCTGTCAAGGCATTAAACTTGACTGCGCCGCGACGATCGGCATTGGCGTTGTAGATTGACTCATAGGCTGCCTTGTCGGTTGGTGACATGTACCAGTCGAAATCACCCGACAATCGATTTCCTTGCGCGTCTGTGTCCTGCTCGGGCGACGGAGCGCGCTCGATATCTAGGCCATTCGAGAGTGCGTCGTTGGCTGTGAGGAGATGCGCCTTACTGCGTGGAACAAGGGATGCTTGTAGCTGTGATGGAATTGCTGGGATCGTGCCGCCAAGAACTTCGAATAGCAGCTTCATGGCGATACTGAACTCATCAAAATCAAGCATGCCGTCATTGTCGATATCGCAGAGATCCCACAGACGTTCTAGATCGTGCTCTGGGAGTCCTGAGCTGGATAAAACAGCGGCGGCTTGTTCGCCTGTGAGTCGATCATTGACAGGCGATAAACCAGAGAAGATCTGGAAACATCAGTAATGGCCTTTGACGTTTATGTATTTATACCTGCCAGTACTTTTCCTGCTCTTCCCTTGTGATGGCACTCATCTGCTTCCTTCTGCTTCAACCAGTACACTTGATGCTTGTTGCTCTGTCCTTATTTCTGTGCGTCATTTCAGCAAAGCAGCTGCATTCAATAAAAGTCAGAAGCATAGTCAATGGAATGCAAGATTCTACCTGGCTAGCACATCACAGAGTATCTATGCATCTCATTCGAGCTTGTCTCATCACCTATTGGAATCATGCCTGCTTCTGCTGAGCGTTCTCCTCATACTGCCTCAAGCGATCCGACACTTCTGTGAATGATCGCTGCAAAGTCTGATGCTGCTGCAACAGCAGTTCATAGCGTCGTGCAAGGTCATCCTGGGGACTGAGTCCACCTGGAGACATGACAAGCTGTGATTCAAGAATATGATCGTTGTTGAAAGACGGCCCACGTCTTCCAGAAGTGATGTTGAGTGTGGGAAGCTCAGAGTGTTGTTGCGGCAGCGGCTGTTGTTGCTGCTGTTGTTGTTGTTGCTGCTGAGCAGTTTCATGCTCTGCCTGTTCTCGTAGATACTCCTCGCGCGGCCCAAAGCTTGTATCGATTTGGGTCAGCGATCTGAGTGGATTCGGCATACTGTGACTAGTTGCAGCCACGATGGCTTGTAAATCTGGATGCAAGTCGCTGGTGGAATGCAAAGAGCCTGGCTCACTCTTGGATTTGCGCGGCGCATTGGCACAATTGCCCTCAGCACTCGCAGACTTTGTATGCCTGCCGAGTGCATCAGCGCGCGCAAATCGTCGACCACATAACTCACAAGCGAATGGTTTCTCTCCTGTATGTAATTTTTGATGTCGCTTGAGATCATGCAATCTCCTAAACTCGCTGCCACAGTCTGAACATGTGAATTCTTTCTTAGATGAGGTGTGTGTCAGGAGATGCGATTTGAGGTTGTGTAGTCTTGTGAAGCGCGCACTACAGTGTTCACAAACGTGTGTCTTTGCTTGTCCATTGGAATCTTGTTTGACGCCCGTCATGGGTTCATCTTGCGGTGAACTGGCTCCTTGCTCGTAGTGCGGCAGGAATTGATTACCGCTAGCGGCCGGCTCCAATGCGTTCGTCCCTGACACTGATCGCGCACCATCTACCGCCATAGAACCTCTATCCTGTTCGTTTCTTTTCCGCTTTTGTTTCTGCGCGTCGCCGTTCGGGCTCGGCTGACCGTCAAGCGAGTGAGGCGTGTCGAATGACGGCACAAATGTCGCAGTATTGGCATGAGAAGCACGCACCGGATCATACATGGCCTGATTAGCGCCTGCTGAGGGTGGTGCTGGAACACCTGCCGCCGGTGTGCCCGCTGAACCAATAGGTCCACGCTCAAAAGAAGCCTGTGCCGAAGGATAACTCATTGGATAGGATGAGAAGAGGTTTGCACTCGATGCTGGGTTCATACTCACAGCAGCAGGCGGAACTGGGACAGGTATAAGCTCTGGTCGAATCTTCTCTGCCATGCGAGGGCGCCGATTGCGGCAGTGTTTGACTCTGTGAATTCCTTGGCGGCCGTCTTTTATTGTTGTCGTGTGAGGCCCAAGTCAGATGTTGTGTTGTTGATGGGTAGGTAGTAATGTGCGATGCAGGGCCGTGTGTTTCCGAGCTTGTCTGATGTGCTACCTGTCTTTGCCTACTATGCCTGCTCAATCCTTTCCTTATGCTATTGTTGCCCTTTCGCTTCTGGTGGTCGTGGCGCAGGAAATAAATTTTGACAGAAGCAGAGGGCGAGGGAGAGAAGCTGCAGAGAGAGAGAGCGGGAATGCCAGGTGACGTGACCAGCAGAGAGTGAATGTGGCGAATAAAATGAGGCTTGGGAACAGAGAGAGAGACAGAGAGCCACGCTGTCAACCTGCAATCGTGTCTATTTGTTGACAAACAGCGGAGGCCGCATACGCTCAAAGTCATCTGGAAGTGTCCTTGAATTACTTCTGCTGCTCTGCCGTCAACTGTGGCTAGTTGATGACTCAGCACGATGCTGGGTTCACAGACAATGCTGATCTCTACCTCGAGAGTGTCCACCGCGAGCTACTAGAGCCAGATGCAACGCGAATCTGTGGCATTACTCTGGCAGACACAAATGTTTATGTATGCTTATC
Organism: Protomyces gravidus; assembly: GCA_003717255.1. Classification (NCBI taxonomy): domain Eukaryota; kingdom Fungi; phylum Ascomycota; class Taphrinomycetes; order Taphrinales; family Protomycetaceae; genus Protomyces; species Protomyces gravidus. The sequence goes on along the minus strand of QXDP01000134.1, from coordinate 171,633 downwards.
TTGTGGTGAGTATCTGCAGGGCCGCGGAAAGAGCACACCAGCCTATGCTCATGCACTTGGTCTCGACCATCATCTGTTCTTGAGGACGGACGACTCGGTTGTATATGTACTGCCAGAAGGCAGAGTATGCCCATCAAAGCTGCTCGAGGACGTCAAGCAGGCATTCAACCCAATGTTGACACATGAAGCGATTCTGACACTCGATGAAGCTGCAGTCAAACCATGCATAGATTTGTCAAAGAAGCAATACTACAAAGGCTTCGTTGGCATCAATCGGCTGGGCGAGAACGGCGCACTCAATACGCTGCTACTCGCACTTGCCCATACAAGGCCAATCCGTGACAAGCTCCTCCTACTCCCGCTTGAACCAGAAATGTACCTGCAACAATCTATACTGCTGCAAGAATTGTCGCTCCTTTTCCGTAAGCTATGGCGTGGTGCTCTGCTACGGAATCACGTTTCGGCCGCACAAGTCGCATCGGCAATGAGCAAAGCATCGAATGGCGTCTTCTCAATAAGCAAAACCTTGGAGCCCGGCCTTGTCCTTGCTTTTTTCTTGGACTTTTTGCATCGACAACTCGGCGGGTCGCGTGCAAAGCCCATTGCCGTAATGCGTGGTAAACGAGTCACGTCTGGCAAGCGCAAAGAGACGGCCATCTCTCTGCATCTCGAGGGCGTTTTGCAGATCGAAACACAAAATGTACGTGCAGTAATGGACACGCAAGACACACGACTGCGATTCTTACCAGATACAGACATTCAAGCAACACAAACATCATTTAAGATTCTAACATTGACATTGCCGCCTATTCCTGTTTTCTCAGGTACAGGTCGAGCTGGAGCGCAAACTGGACAAGTGGTTGTAGAGTTGCAAAGCCTACTATCCCGATATGATGGAAATGCCGTTGAAGAAGCAGGAGAGCAGCGGAAACGATACACTCTGCTGTCCTTGCCCAAATCGATTCTCATCTTATCGGTACAGCGCACAGTTGCAAGCGACTTTCAAGCACAGCGCAATAAAGCGATCGTGCTATATCCGCTCACACTCGACTTGGCCCCTCTACTGAGTGGAGCAGTAGAAAGGACTGTCGCATTGTTCGATCTCTTCTGCGTTATCGCACGAGAGACTGAGACTGGAGAATGGTTCAGCTATGTTAAGCAACGGCAAGCAAAGGGATCGCGATGGTTCAAGTGTGCTGGTCTGGCCTGCAACGAAGTGCCAGCATCAGAGTTGGCAGTCGGCGAGGCAACCATCTTTTTCTGGGAGCGACGCTCGTCTTAATGATAACGACGCCTAGAACGTTATGTGTCAATGGTCGCCTTGTGCGGAACTAATCATTATCAAAAGAAACGCTATCATACTCATGAATCCAAAACCTCTCCTTGGCATTACACTCCACTTGTCGCTGCAAGCTCATCGATCTTGTGACGCAACATGTCAAGGCGCTTTCTCGTCAATGCTACCCATCGTTCAATAGCCTCGCGATCTTCTTGCTCCATACCGCCATCTTGCACATTACTCTGACTTGGTTCCAAAATCGCCTCGAGCATAAGGACGCTCATTTCGTAGTCTGTCTCACATTGTCCGAGATCGTCACCGACTAGTTCACACACTGCCGCACCACGACTCAGCTCGAGAGCGCGATCATAGAGTAGGCGTTCGGCGGAGATGTCTTCAAATGGATGATCAGGTCTTGCGAGCTGCAATGTCGTGCGCCTCTTTTGCTCAAGGTACTCTGCCTTTTCAAGAACCTCATTGTATCGCTCGCGCGTCCATCCAACAACAGCAGTCAACTTCGGTCCAGCACCAGAAAAGCCATCACTTGACATATAGCGTTGCACCGTGTCAATGATTACCTGCTGTAGCGCCAGTGACTTGAGGTAAAGGACCATAGCTTCTTCGCATAACGACACGACCGCCTCATTCGTCAAAAGCGAGACATCGCAAGCAAGTTCGCTTGAATGACTACTGCTCGGTGGCGGCGGTATCAATTGTCCAAGCTTCAACTCTGCAAACTCATACACAACAGCCGACTTGACTGCAACGCCTTGTATCTCCTGCAGAATTTTATCCTCGTCAGCTGAGATGGCTTCATCAGAGCCTTGCCATAGTCCAAGCTGATCGCCGCGATATAGTGACGTGCCCTGACGGATGAGCGAATGTGCATGGCCTGCAGCTTTAGCACCGACAGAAGGCAGTCGACGACCATGATGCACCATTGTTTCAAGCCACGAAGGTGGACTGCCACCACCGAATAAGCGTTGACCAGCAATACTTAGTGCTTTCGTAATGGCACTCGCAGGCGATGAACCAAGTCGTCGTTCCGCAATCGCAAGGGCCTGCACAGTCGCTTGATTCGGCTGTCCCTGTGCATGGCTGTGAGAGGATGAACTCGACGGTGTGCTATGCATCTGCTGCTGTCGGGGAGAATGACTGTTCATCCTGCGAAGCGCTCCTTGTTGCTGGCCATACGCCAGCGCATCAGCCATGGCATTCACTTCAACAGTCTTCTTCTCAATCAAAACATACTCACCTTCCGCTTCATGCTGGCTATAATGCGCTGCCGCAGATCCTTGTCGCTCGCGTTCAAGTTGGCTATTGTAGCTACTACCATAACTCGGGCCTTGTCCTTTGCATGAGCCTTGTCGTGTGCGTTCAGGGTCGCTTGACTGTGATGAGCGTCGGGATGGGATGAGATCGCCTTGTCCACGCTGTGAGATACGGCGCTCTAGCGGTGATGCGGCACGTTGGCCCAGTGAGACAACCGGGCGAGCACGATGACCTGAATGACTTTCGCGCCTGCTGAAAGCCGACCTGGGTGTTTCAGCTACAGGGACGTCTTCTGTGCGCCTAGCAGTTGTGAGTGGCTGCATGATGTTGTCGACGGGCGGTGTGTTCACTGGTATCAGATCCGTAATGAATGCCGGTGAAGCGAAAGAGGTGCCGCCGCCATCGTGTCGCGTCTGCTTACTTGGCATAAGAAGAGGCTGAGAACGTTCTGAAATGGCAGAAGAGTCACGGCCGCCCTCAACACGAATACTGTGTGCCTGAATTGGAATCATCGGTTCGCATATCACTCGATGAGCAAAGAAGGCATCGAAAGTCATCCGCTGTGCTGGATTGCGCTTCAACAACGCACGAATCAGCTCTTGCAAGTCGGTATTGAGGGCCACCTCTGTCGGAAACTTGATGACATCGTCATTCTTGTCAATTTTGCGAAGGAGCTCGACGTGATTTTGTGCGCGAAAAGGAGGCTTGCCCACGAGCATCTCGTACAATACTGTGCCAACAGACCATAAATCAGCAGTTGCATCGTACTTTTCATAGCGCAAAATTTCAGGAGCCATGTAGAGAGGACTACCGCAAAGCGTCTCTGCCATTGATGCAGCTTGCAGATACCGCGCAAATCCAAAGTCGGCCAACTTCAAGACTGGCAAGTCAGGTAGCCCAACGACACTTTGTGGCGATGCGTCAAGCAAAGGTGGCTTGAGGAGCAAGTTTTGCGGTTTGACATCGCGATGCATGAGATTCTTAGCGCGTAGGAACTCAAGCGCACTAGCCAGCTGCTTGAGAAAGTGTCGCACAAGCGATTCATGGAGACCTGCTCCCTTCGTATTTGGATAGCGATGCGCAAGATCGCGCAAGAGTGGAATTTGTCCTTCTTGACCTAGCTTTTCGCGCTTTTTGATAAAGTACGAAAGGTCGCCAAGTGGGCAATACTCCATGACAAGATGGATATATGAGCCTGTATCTGTAATGTCGAGAAGTTGCACAATATGCCGATGCTTGATGCCTTTCAAGATGCTAATCTCACTCTCCAAATTCTCCAGCAGTTTCTTGGTGAGTTTTGAGCGCAAGACTGATTTGATGGCCACCGCAGCATTAGGCCTTGCATTGATAGACCCCAGATAGACCTTCGCGAAAGATCCAGCGCCTATTTCGCGTCCAATTTTGTAATGCGCAAGTGGCGTCTTATCTGGACCTGTATCGGCGCTCATCGCTTCGGCAGCCTAGCAGCCCTCCAGAATGGCGCGCGCAGACTCTCGGACACAAGTTCAAGACCGGCTTGATGTCAGATATGATGCGCCCTGTTCGGGCCCCTCTCAGCGCACCTGTTCTGCCTCTTCGCACCTTGTTTGTGCCTGGAGACCTGCCTGAAGTCATGATTCAAAGGCGGGACTCGTTCAGATGGAAATCAACTAAACACGTGCTCGTCGCTATTTGATGCCTGCCAAAATTGCATGGAAGCAATACGTGGTCAATTCACAATTACAGCTGCAAAGGTACGCAACACAAGCAATCAGGCTAGTGGGCTATGGAGGCAGCATACAGCCAGTCTGTGGAACATGTCCTCGTGACACTCAATGCCGATGCGAAACAGGGCTTGACAGATGCGCAGGTTGCAAAGGCAGAGGCGCAGTATGGAAGGAATGTGTTGCCTGAAGAGCCACCTACACCTATCTGGGAGCTCATTTTTGAGCAATTCAAGGATAAGCTTGTCATTATCTTGCTCGCAGCAGCTGGCATATCATTTGTGCTGGCGTGTCTTGAAGATGGCAACGACAAGACGGCGTTCGTGGATCCGGTTGTCATCCTCACCATTCTCATCTTGAACGCCGTTGTTGGTGTAAGCCAGGAAGCGTCAGCAGAAAAGGCGATCGCCGCATTGACAGAGTACAGCCCAGACGAAGCAAAAGTAGTCCGGAATGGCGGCCATTTGGTCAAGATTCGCGCAGAAGCACTGGTTCCTGGCGATATTGTCGAGGTGGCAGTAGGTGATAAGATTCCAGCAGACTGCAGGCTTATCGAGATCCTCACAAACAGCTTCCGCATTGACCAAGCGATTCTGACAGGCGAATCTGAACCAGTACACAAGTCACTGGATGCAGTCAAAGATGTCAAGGCGGTCAAGCAGGATCAGATCAATATGCTCTTCTCTGGCACGACTGTCACCATTGGTCGCGCAAGAGCTGTTGTGGTACAGACCGGTTCATCCACAGCTATTGGTGGCATCCATCAGTCCATCAGTGCGCAGATCAGCGAGCCAACACCGCTTAAAGAGAAGCTGAATGAGTTCGGCGACCGTTTAGCCCAAGTGATCACCGTCATCTGTATCCTCGTCTGGGCCGTCAACTTCAAGAACTTCTGGGATCCTGCACATGGTGGTGTTGTGGCAGGCGCCGTCTACTACTTCAAAATCGCAGTTGCTTTAGCCGTTGCCGCCATCCCTGAAGGTCTCGCAGTAGTCATCACAACCTGTCTTGCTCTCGGGACGCGCAAAATGGCAGCAAAGAATGCTATTGTGCGCAGTCTGCCCTCTGTCGAAACACTCGGCAGCACGAGCATTATTTGCAGTGATAAGACAGGAACACTCACAACCAACAAGATGTCGGTATGCCATTTCGCAGTCGTGTCGGAATCCGGCAGTTTGCGTACTTTTGACGTTGAAGGGACAACATATGCGCCTGACGGTGCCGTCATTGAAACAACACGCTCTGGCAAAGGTAGTGACGTGGCCGTCAAGGCACTCGCTTCAGTTTGTGCAATCTGCAATGACGCCGAAATCGTGGTAGATCCTGCGACCGGCAGCTATGTCCACGTCGGTGAACCGACTGAAGCGGCGCTGCAAACGCTTGTCGCAAAGATAGGACCCTCTGTGGCTCACTATAAGGACAAGAATGCGAGACTCGCGACGTTTGAATTCAGTCGCGATCGCAAGAGGATGGCTGTTGCAGTCAAGGCACAAGGTCAAGGATCAACTGATTTGCTCGTCAAGGGCGCACCCGAAGCAGTCCTTGCTCAGTGCACGACCGTATTACAGGGTGACTCTGTCAAGGCTCTCTCTAATGCAACCAAGAGCAGCCTGGAAGCCGAACTGACACATTATGCAAAGCAAGGGCTCCGAGTCATGGCTATGGCTTTGCGATCGAATATCAGCGATACAGCTGCAATCACAAATGCAAAATCACCTAGCGACTATGCTGCACTTGAAGTGGAATTGACATTTGTGGGTCTTGTGGCCATGCTAGACCCACCGCGACCAGAAGTTCCTGAGGCTATTCGCAAATGTCGATCGGCCGGTATCCGTGTTGTTGTCATTACAGGCGACAACAAGGAGACTTCGGAAACTATCTGTAGACGCATCGGTGTTTTTGGCGAGCATGAAGAGCTTGCCGGCAAGTCATACACGGGACGCGAGTTTGACGATTTGACTGAAGCACAACAACGTATCGCCGTGCAAGAAGCGTCGTTGTTCAGTCGCACGGAACCTTCTCACAAGTCAAGGCTTGTTGACTTGCTACAGTCTGCTGGTGCCGTTGTGGCCATGACAGGTGATGGTGTCAATGATGCGCCTGCTCTGAAAAAGGCTGATATCGGTATTTCTATGGGCTCTGGCACGGATGTCGCTAAGCTTGCAAGTGACATGGTCTTGGCTGACGACAACTTTGCTACAATCGAAGTGGCGATTGAGGAAGGACGGTCCATCTACAACAATACACAGCAATTCATTCGATACCTCATCTCATCGAATATCGGCGAGGTGGTGTCCATCTTCTTGACAGTACTGCTGGGTATGCCTGAAGCACTGATTCCTGTTCAGCTGCTTTGGGTCAATTTGGTAACGGATGGATTGCCCGCGACAGCGCTTGGGTTCAATCCACCAGACCACGCCATCATGGAGCGTGCGCCACGACACCGCAACGAACCGCTTGTAACTGGATGGCTATTCTTCCGTTACATGGTCATCGGTACCTACGTCGGTATCGCCACTGTCGCCGGCTATGCCTGGTGGTTCCTTGTCAACCCACACGGCCCGAACATTTCCTTTTACCAACTCACGCATTTCCACCAATGCAAGGCAGAGTTCCCTTCAATTGGCTGCGAGATGTTTACAGATCAAATGAGTCAACAGGCCTCGACGGTCAGTCTCAGCATCCTCGTTGTTATTGAGATGATGAATGCGATGAATGCTCTGTCGCAATCCGAGTCACTTCTCACATTACCATTATGGCGCAATATGAAGCTCGTGTACGCGATCGCACTCAGTATGGTATTGCATTTCGCCATTCTCTACATCCCGGCACTGCAGCAACTGTTTTCGATTGTGCCGTTGAGCTGGGAGGAGTGGCAAGCGGTGTTGATCATCAGTGCGCCAATTATCTTGATCGATGAGGCCCTGAAGTGGGTGGAACGAACATTCATGATGCAGGCGGGTGGTCAGGCGTCGATGGAACAGCAGGAGAACAAGAAGAACTTGTAGATGACAGCATTAGACCTATAGAGTATAGAGTGTAAACGAAGCCGTTGGCAACGGTCCGCCCTTTCGGAATAAGCATAAACTGGCCCACTCTGTCTGTCGAAAGAAGGCGGAAAATTCCCCGTCCATGCCTTTTCCGGGTAAATTTTATGCTAAAAGCACCGCAGACAGCCGAGGAGGGGTCTTATTTGCTATGCAGGAGTAACGGGCGTCCTTCCAGCATATAGCATGATATTGAGGATGCTTACTCATATCACACTATCATAGATAGACCCCCCGTACCACACCTGCATCTGGCCACCCAATTCATCTATCTTCCCCCAGCCATTTCGCCTGTGAATTTCTTCTTTTTCAAAGATTTTCTTCTTTTTTTGGTCGCCAAAATTTTGGGATTTTTTTTTGCGGGCAAACAAGCAAGAAAGAAGCCAAGAAGTATATCCCATCAGACATAGCAAGACGAAAAGAAGACCTTCCATGCGCACAGAGACAGCCAGCAAGAGCTCATAGCAGGAATTGAGTGTCAGGACGAGATTTACAGCGACAAGAGCAGTACTCATACCTTCTCTGGCTCTATCAACAGTCCACCACTAGAGATACGCACTGCGTTTGAGCCTTCCAGCGCAGGCCTAACGCTCTTGACAGCAATTTTCATAGGCCCAACGCGCTCTTGAGTCACTGACAGAGGCGGCAAGCATGAGTGGACATCGCCCGCAAACATCCACAACCATTACTTTACCGGCTAGTACCCGCGGCTCAGCGCTGCGACGCTCAAGCATGTCCGCCGACCGCAAACACTCCTTCACAACAACTCTGACACCTGGCGGCGCCACACTATTGCAATCATCAGATGATAAGCCGACTAGCAGTTACACTATTGCCGGTCCTGCGCGTTCTACTAGCGCATTTCAACCGTATCCGCAGTCTTTACCGGTGACGATGCTGCAGAATGGTCAAATGAAACGGAAATCAAGAAGGCCGAGTGAAGCGGCTCCGGTACTCTGCTCGCATTGTGGCAAGGTAAGCCCTTAAGCGCGATATTGACAGCATAAACTCACCTTCAGAATTACAAGCACCAGCAATGTCTTGCAAAGCATCTGTACGTGAAAGAATCGGTTCCCGAGCATGTCTGACAATAGTTGGGAACACAGCCCTTACTGGTCTTCCGTACCAGCCGGCCAAGCTCTCTCCAAACACCAAAAAGTGCAACTCCTCGAAACGGCTTCCATTTTATGCAAGATTTCAGGATCACCAGGTATGATGGGCCAATCACCCTCGCCTTCACCTTTTGGTACATCTGTGGGGCTTTCTGGATCGTCCTTTGCAGGACATCGCGGGATCATTTTAGAAGAAGGTGCTGGGTATGAACAAGATGACGATGCAGAGTCACCTGAAGCCAGTTCAGAGGCTGTGGAGGATGATGACGATGAAGAAGAAGGGGACGACGGTATCTTTGGCCGAATGGATGAGCAGTAAGCACCGGTCAACCATCGATGAAATTCGCTAGGGAGCATTTTTATGCAAGGGTACAGACAGTGTAGCAGAAAACGCATATTGTCCTTTCACTAGGTTCAGAGGTATCAAGAAGCATATGCTTGGTCTATTGATATATAGTGATGCACGGAATCAGGCAATTATCGCCATCACGCTGTCTTTGCATCGCTTCCTCGCGTATACTTGGCATATAGTCCGCCTGCAGCCAAAGCAATGATGCCAATCAACAGGAATGTACCCATACCATAGCCAGCTTGCTGTGCAACGGCACTGCCCTCGAGCCTCTCCCGTGTATCTTCGCTATTAAGCTTATTGAGCGCATCCTCCGACAACTGCAAGAGAAAAGACACGTTAACATTCTTGAACCATTTTGTATTGCTGTCACAACTCTATGCTAGATTGTCTCATCCATGACAAGGGTACCTTTCGTTGAGGGATTGGCAGTATTGGAAAGGATGAGACACTAGAGCTCAGAGTGGAAGGGAGCCTCTACCTTCAATTCGCCCGAATCGGCAATCACAACCTTTTCCTTTCTACACATTAGTGCAATTCTTGCGATATCGTCAAGAAACATACGGCTTGTCGCCAGGACCCTTTGGCACATTCTCAATCTGACGAACGATCTCCATGCCCTTTGTGACTTCACCAAACACGACATGTCGGCCATCCAACCAAGATGTCACAGCCGTCGTGATGAAGAACTGCGAGCCTTGTGTGTTGGCACCGGCATTGGCCATGGACAGGAGACCAGGACGGGTATGCGAGATCTTGAAGTTCTCATCATCGAATTTGTCGCCGTAGATGCTCTTGCCGCCGGTTCTGAAGTCAGCATGTAACACGTTGAGTCGCAGTGTGGATCTACCCATCGCCTTTCCTGTCTTGTTAGCAAATCATTGACACTAATGCAGCCATACGTGAAATCACCACCCTGAATCATAAAGTCCTTGATAACGCGGTGGAAGGGAGATCCCTTATACCCAAATCCTTTCTCTCCCGTCGCAAGCGCACGGAAGTTTTCAGCAGTCTTGGGAACAGTCTTGCCATACAAGCCCATTTCAATGCGACCAAGTGGTTTCCCACCATGCTCAACGTCAAAGTACACCACAGTCGTCATGAGGGGGCTTTGGGCTGCGTTGACGGCAGCCGTACCAAGCGCTAGAAGGGACAGAAAGGAGAATTGCATCTGTACTGATTACTAGGTGCTTTGGATGATTATCTGGGGAAAGCAAGTGGACACGTCGCGCGCAATCTCAAATGGATGTGTACTACCATCTGAATATGTAGACCTAACCCTGGAACAATAGTTAGCTCTGCATTGGCTTGAGATGTCTGTATTATACCTACTGTATACATTCGAATGAGCTCAGTTGCATGAAGTAGCGAGGTAAACTGCTACATGCAGAGCAGAACCAACCATCTATAAATTATGAAGATGCCTCGCGCTGTCTAGCCTGCAAATAAGATGGCAGGTCCTGCTCAACCATATCTTCTCCATTGTCCCGTGCGTGCATCTGTGCAAGTGACCCTCTTGAACTTGTTCGTGTAGCCTGCAACGGGGAATATGACCCAGGTATTGAAGTTCTCGAAGCAAGTTGTTCAAGTTGTTCACCCGGCGATGATGGCCGCAATGCATACGCGCTCGCATCACTTCGTGGAACCGGGGCCACCAACGCGCTTGTTTCAGTCGAGAGCATTTGCGACTGACCCAGTTGTCCGCCTCGCAAGAGGTCTCGACTACCAGAGCTTTGACCTGAGAAATCCTCTGACTCGCCATACGCCAAGGGCGGGGGCTCAGAAGGTAGTAGCGCTTCCTCTCGACGTTGCATTGCTGCCTTGTCATCAGTGGCAAACTCAGCCATGCGCATCGTTCTTGGTAACTGCTGCTCTGTTGTCGCCGTATGGCTGCGCTGACGACCCGGTGCGAATGGCACGCCTGGTCCAACATTCGGCGATGTAGGACTATGTCGATCGATCATACTAGCAGGCCGATCTTGCTGTAACCGAGATAGATTACTCGTCGCTGAATCCCTTGTGCCAATTGTCACTTCAAACACAACACAATGGGCGTCTTTCTCTCTCTTGAGCGCTTCTGTGTCCATAGCCTGACCACCTGTTTCAACACTAAAGTAGTGTTGCCCTGTACCTGAAAAGCCAATGCTATCCACTGCAGAAGACGTCGAAGACTGCCAAATCTTTGTTCTTGAAGTTAGATCCAGTACAACCTCCACAAAGTAACGAAATGAGACTGGTCCAGCAGCCTTGATGGAAGGAAATGTATCTGGCGGAATCTTCAGGCGGGGCGACACCTTGTAGCGAAGACTGACTGGGTCCACGAGTAGTGGCGAGATACTCTGCGCCAAGTCCTTGCGAAATGATTGCGGTGCAGAATCGGCAATGTCGAACCGAGAAAGTCGGTACAGCGTGGCGATGGCGCCGCGCATATTCTTGATGGGCTTGATGTGTTGCAGTTGTATAGTCAAAGCGACAGATTGGCCTGCGAGGTATCCTGCCCTTACAAGCTCAATAGAAGCACGAACACGACCCGAATCTTCTCTGCGTTTTGACTTTGCATCTGGGTCCAAAATGCACGGCTGGGGCCGAGGAATAAGGGCGATGTCGATGAGATCTTGTACCTGCAAGTTCTTGCGACAAGTGCTTTTCCCGCGTGTCAGCAGCGATCGAGGCTTTTGATGCTCGCAGCGTATCGCATATGTGATACTGCCCTTGCCAAAGTCGACACTTGACGGCAGAGACTTGTTTGGTAATCGACAAGCAAAGTCAAAGACATGCCGACCAGGCTCCATGACCTGCATTTGCCAATTAAGTCGCCGATATTGTGTACTGACTGATTCTCCCTCATCCTGGTTCAGGTTCTTGTCGAGATGCGTGCCATAGAGCGTCAGATGCTCAGAAAAGAGCGTACTTCGCACACGCTGTTTTCCATGGCCCGTCAAAACCTGGCCCGTCAATCGTAAAGACATGTGCATCGTCGGTGTCGGTTTTGCAAGGCGAACGATGACTTGGCCTTTGACAACATCGCCTGGCTGGTAGACACGATATGGCTCCGTCAATTGAATATACAAATCCTCAGCGGTCGTCTTCAAAAGGCCTCCCAATCGTTTCGCCGAGCTCATGACCGACGTGAGCAAGTTCCCGCCATCACTTTCATCGCTATCGCTCGACACGGCGCTCGCTGTTGATCCATGACCGTCGGCTGAATGCAGCGACATGGAATGCTTCGGCCGCCACTTCGTTATGCCGAGATCATGTGTGATGCACAACAAGTCGAAAGCTGTATTGGTCGAGCCCGATGAGCTGGGTGTCTGATTGATAGGGCTGCCGAGGGTTGCTCGCGCGAGCTGTAGCTGCTTGGTGATTCGGTCGACGTCAAACATTTGCTACGACACGACCCATATGCATACAAGGCTAGCAATTGATTATAGTGATACTCGCTTTGCTGTAGACTGGAAGATGCGGTAAAGGGAATGAGAATGAGGGCGATGGGGATACAGGACTGGCCAGTGAAGAGCTCTTGACCATTGTCTCGATTCATGAGCTCGCTTCTGTCGCAATACGACATATGCATAGGCTGAGGAGAACAGCCAAAAAGGCTTGATACTTCTGCCTTACCGAGGATATGTAAGCGAGCCCGCACTGGTCAGGTGCTGAATGTATACTTCTTCATGTGGTGTCAGCTTGCTGCTGCGTCATGCAAGGCACTCCGGGGCTTACTCGGGCGAACTCATACCCCTGATGTTTGAAAAGAGCAAATACAGTGTAAGGAGTCTAAGGCATACGCAGTATCCCGCCAGTGGCCGGTGGGAGATACTCAGACAGACCGTTTGCTCTTGTTTCTCTCTTTGCAGCCGCGTGCGTCAAAGGCGCACAGAAAAGGACGCATGGATCTTGTAGGCAGGCTCGGCGTCGTTGCGTACAGAGGGCAACCGCCTCTTTACGATGTAGGTGAAGAAGAGCAGATAACAGCAGCAACATGGCGTCTACGCTGGCGACATTGGCGTCTTGCGCTCATCTACCTAGGCTTCGACGGCATCATTCGCACCATTGTCTCATCTATACGCCTACTCTCTTTTGGTCAACAACTCAATGAAGGAGCTTCGCTACTCTACGCCATTTACGAGGCAATCTTTGTATCGCTTGCTGCTTGGCTTCTCTACAAACGTAGGGTTTCTCCAAAATGGCGTATCTGGCTTTTATCATTGTATGGTCTTCTCAGCGCATGCTTGATTGCAGTTGTTGGCTTTTCCCTCTACTCATCACACATGCGATACGAAGAACGCATAGCGGATGCACAGGCCCAGGAAGCATGGGATAATGCCCAAGTCGTCGCCGTTGAGGACTATGGCGCCAAACGCAGCGTGGCGGCACAGAAGCTCGTGCTTGATATCGCACTAGCAGTGTTTCGTCTCGTCGCGCAAATGATTGTCGGTGCAATTTTGTACCGATGGCTCAAGGTCGCCGACAAGATGCTAGAACCCTTCGGCACTGCCGTGGAAATGGAAACTATGCCGCAGGCGTATTTAGCGCCAGTACCGAATGGTGGGCTGCCGCCTGTGACAAGCCCAGCCATGACGAGCCCCGTGACGCGTGCTGGTGCACCCCATGCACTTCATCCCGAGACAACACGACCTTCGACACAAAAAACCGATCATCGCCCGCGCGTCACATCCAATCCATTCGACACTGATCAGGAAAATCGCAGTCATCCTTAATTCGCTCGCAAGTTGCAATGAATGGTAATGATGTGCCTGCGTTTGTAGCTTACGCGCCTGGTGCAACGGCCAACTTGTGGGCCGTGGCCTCACGAAGCGCAGTATATAGCCAGAATTGAAATATCAAATCTCCAAAGCCTGCTGAAAAGACAAGCGCATTGCCTATTGCGATATGCTCGCTCATGTAGCTCCAGCCACATACGGCGAAGCTGAGTAGAAAGCGGAGCGGCGTGATGGCTGCGAGAAGGCCGATATCATTGCGAGCGTAGATGGCGAGGTAGATGAATGCTTGCAAGGAGAGCAGGAGACCTGCAGAAGCTAGCGTGTCTGGTGGGAAGGGATAGTGACGAATACCCATAGCATCGCCAAGCAATTGTACAGTGCCTTGTTTGAGGATGAGATTTGGATTGAATATGCATATGGCAGCAAGAGAAGTGAGAGCTGAGCTATAGACGAGCACGAGATTGCGCACAGAGAGCATCACCATTTTGTATAGCACGCCTTGAGAAGCTGCGATACAGCCGGTAGCTATAGATGGTCGAGGTCGAGGTCTTTGCTGCCCTGAGACGAAAAGAAGAAATTTGGACCAAAAAAGCAAGAGCAAGAATCAGATACACAGAAAAAGCCGACAAGGCGTAGAGAGAGGCCTTTGCATCGGTAGCACAGCTATGGGTCTCGCAGGTGTCCGGAAGAACACGCGCATCAACAAGGACCCACGCAATACAAATTGGATCAACAATGAAAAGGGTATCGGCTTCAAACTTCTCTCTTCACAAGGATGGCAGCCTGGTCAGGGTCTAGGGTCGGAGCTGACAGGCCGGACGGTCAATATCAAGACACAATACAAAGATGATACAGCAGGAATCGGTTGTTCGCCAGTGCATGCGCAAGAGTGGGCTGGGTTGTACGCTTTTGATGCGCTTTTCTCGAAACTCAATAGTGCCGACGTATCTGGGGCTGCGACGCCTGATGAGCCTGTATCAGGCAAGGAAGAGCGTGTCTTCTTCATGTCGACGAAAGCGCCGCGAGTAGGACTAGATGTACGATTCGTCAAGGGCGAGACGTTCACGTCTGACTTATCGAAGGCGAAATTCTACGAGAGTCTCGGGTTGAAGCCTCCGAACGCTGTTGCGAGTGAAACGATGGGTGCGCCACTTGATGCCAAAGCAATGAAAGCTGCTGCGAAGGCCGCGAAGGCAAAGCGGAAAGCAGAGCGCGAGGCGAAGCGAGAGGCAAAGCGGATAGTAGCTGCAGAGGACGGCAAGAAGGATAAAAAGGAAAAGAAGAAGAGTAAAAAGGACAAGAAGGAGAAAGCAAAGACCGAATCAAGCAGTGAGCCTGCACGAGCAGATGTGCAGGAGCCATCCGCCTTGCCTGGTCGATTTGCGCATCGGGCCAAGTTCCAGCGTGCCAAGATGGGTGGACGATTGAATGCAGATCAGTTGGCAGAAGTGCTTGGAGTCAAAGCCTCATGAGTGCCAGCTTCTAGTCTGTCGCCATCTTGTGTTTCCTTGATCTTCTCGGGTGAATCACAAATTGTTGACCCCTGAACGAGCAACGACAAACAACACATAAAAGACAAAGACAGAGAGGATCTCACACAAGTCATGTCTCTTGGAGCAGCGAATGATAGAGAAGTCAATGAGATCGAAGAAGAGCATGTCAATCGAGACTTTCCAGATCCTCGACAACTGACATGCGCAACAGGTTTGCCAATTTCGAGCACATCATGAATGAGGCTCGTAATCGTGCCTTAGAGGCACGCAAGGTAGCGCGCGAGGAAGCAATCGCTATGCATCTTCAAGCAATCGCAACGATCGAGGCAAACTACACAACTGGTCTGCAGCAGATGATGAACGAAGTGTGCGCTTAACCAATTGAGTCCATCAGACACTGCTGACACGTTGCGCAGGAATGAAGAGTTAAAATCGAGCAAGACGCGTGCCGAAGAGTTGATCCAAGAAAGCAGTGAAATCGATGGCAAACTCTTCCAAGCACTTCACGCATTCCAAACAGACCTGAGTGAGGCCAAAAATGTGCATGAAAAGCTCTTTGATGGGTTAATGGTGGATGTGGATGCAGACCTCAACGAGGCTACTTTCGGGAATGTAGCGCAGTGACAGCAGGACATTGCACGAGGACATGCATGATCTATGAATATGAACACTAAAACCATAAAAACTCGTCATCGACCGCCTTTTACCTCGCTGCCTTGCGCACATCACTCAATCAAAGTAAGTTCCTTCGTCCGATCTGGTGCAAATTGATCCTTGTATCGCTCCCAAATGTCCATCAATTCTTCAATGTATTGTGCTTGAACTGCTTGAATCTCCTCCAAAGTCGGATTTGTGTGCTTCTGAACTCGAATCGGCTTGCCCACAACGACATTGATCGGCGTGCGGTATGGCAAGAGCCCGAAATCGTAGTTGAGCACACCACGCGCATGAAACATAGGGACCGTGAAACCAGCGGCCTTCTTGAAAAATTGCTGAAAGCTGTAGAGCCATGTTCCTGGAGTATTCTCGACCTGCCGGTATGCATCATTCTCACCAAAAGCATAAACTGGTACAAGAGACGCTCCATGCTTCATAGCGATTTTGAATACGCCGAGACGCTTCTTGAGGACAATGTCGTTTTCATGCGGTCGTGATAGGAGTGATTCTTGTGCACCACCAATCACAATAGTAATAGCATGTCCCGGTCCATGTGCTAGCAGCTTTTCGCAGGAGCGTTTTGAAACGGATGCGAGACCGAGTGACATGATATAGTCGCGGTAAAACGGAATGCGAAAATTGGAGGATAGCGTTAGAAGTGAATTGTGAATGCCTGGAAACAAGGTGCTGAAGCCACATGCCTCGGTGCCAAAGACTCCGAAAGCACCTAGCGAGATGATACCATGAGGATGATAACCTGCCAGGTCAGCACACACCGTCTCTTGAGCTTGTAGCACTCACCAAAGATGTAGCTCTGCTGCGGGTCAAGCTCTGCAGTCTTGTGCAGCTTGAGTGGGAAGTAGTCACTGTACCATTTCCACATCTTGCCTTGTCTCATCCAGGTCACTCTGCGATGCACACCACTGTCTGGGGCTGTATCAGTAAAGATGTAGATGAGGTAGACCAATATCAACTGCTGTCAGAAGGTTATTCTCGTGCGTAGAGATAGACGCACCGGCCAAAGAATGGGGAAAGAACAGATGAAGAAGAAGAGAGATACGCCGATTGCCAGGGACGTTGTATGGACAAAGACAGCAACGGTTGCAAGTCTACGTCGTACTAGTCGCATTAGTATCATCAAACGCAGCTAGTCGAGCAACGTACGAGGCAGCCGAAGAGGCGCAAAAGAAGGACGCGGTCGGTCTCCAATGGTAGTTGTCGTTGGCATGGCCTTGTCTGAAGCCTTCATGTCCCCCGTAGCGCGTTAATTCGAGATTGATGTATGATCACTTGAATGACAGTGCTCGTGCCAGGTTTCTCGGTGTAAGAGCAAGACGAGAGTAGTTGGCCTCTTTCTGGTCTTCTGGAGTAGCTGTTTGAGACTCTTTCTTCCTCTATAGCCTCTTGATGTCGGGTCCACTTTATGCGGGTTTGTCTGCGTCGGTCTGCAGTCGTTGAAAGTGGCAAGCGAGAGTGACATGTGGCTGCGACTACCAGCAGGACAAGCTATCATTGCCAGGTATATAGAGTGTACTTACCTAAAATGAGGCCCGGGAGGCTACTGAGACAGCTAGAAGATGCTACTAGACCATTAGCATCATCACAGCTGCCACCACGGCCACCAAAACCAGAGTCTCGCCATGTATGTGCTCAAGCTCGTGCTACTTGCATACAGCATACTGACATGGTTCAAGATTGGCTTCTACAAACAGTTTGGAAGACCTCTGACACGCGTCTTTCTCATGTCAAGCATCACCTACTACTCTCTACATTATTTGTATGATCAAAGTTTGAGCTATGCCACCGCTGACACCAGATACTGGTCACTCGATTTTGATGAGATGTCTGCTGAGAAGCAGCAACAGATTGAGCATCTAGAGGCAGAACTAGATACAAAGACACGAATTGCATGACTTTACAATGCATGTAGGCTTACTTCTACGACCTCGAATGCTTTACTACTTCTTCGCATTCGTTAACGGCACAATTAAGTGAATGCATCAGCAGGAAGGCTGCCACTCGCCTTTAGTCCCTGCGTCACTTCCACCGCGGCCGCCAGATCCCAATTGTATTGTTGAAGGCAGAGTCCAGCATACTGCATGTTCAAGCCTGTCTGTTGACGCAAGGCATTCAACATGGCAAATTGCTTGTCATCCACGCCTGGTGGTCGTCCATCTGCAGGTGCACCGCCGCCATTCGGCACAGTTGCTGTCTGTGCAGCTGCAGCTCCTTCAGGTACAGAGGCAGGCTTGACGTCCCCCCGCCAAGCGTCGCTACCACCCCAATTGCGCACAAGGAATAAATCACTCTTGATAAGAACACTACCGTTCGGTCCAGGTGCCAACACAAAAGTACGATCGAAACTCCGCCTCGTTGTTTGCTTTGCGGAAATCTTCTCCTTGAATTCACCATGCACGCATATTTGGATATGCATGTGGCCTTCTGACGTCGGAAACGACCAACAGTCTACCGAGAATAGTCCAGCGTCGGAAAGATCGTGTGTTGAAGTAGGAAGTGCCTTGAGTGCCCTACTGATTTGTTGTCGCCCGACAAACGTACGCGTGATACGCGCATCGAGCTGTGTAATGCGTACAAGATTGCGAGAAGAACCAAGCCAAGGCGACCAATTACTGCCCGATGCAAATGCGCCCGTACTCTTCTTCTTTGGAGCGAGTAAATTGCTTGACATGGAAAAGACCGCATTCTCAGCGTAGACTGGCTCAAGCTGGGCACGATCTTGATCGAATGCTGGGAAGAACTTCCCTAGAAAATCCATAGCTGCTGCTTGGACTGAATCTGACTCGTAAAACGACGGGATGACAGGTACGGGTAAAGGAGTCCTGCTGCTACTTGCTTTGCTCGGCTCGTCCGGACTGTCAACGTCGAAAGAGATGCCAGCGGCGATAGGCTCCATATCTAGCATTTTGAGACCCGGAAAGCGTTTTGTTACTTCGCTGCGATACTCGACAGCGCGATTCTTGGCCATTTCGTCCTCGCGAACTGGATTTCCAGTCAAGATGAGTTCTTGTAGACTGGCGAGCTTGTTCTTGCCAGCCCATGCGTCCAGGTTGTTGTACCTGCGAATCTCATTATTGGCAAGACTCAGATTTTTGAGCTTTGGGAAAGTTTGTGCCAGCGTTGAGACACCAGAGACATCTTTGAGCTTGTTGCCTTCGAGATTTACGGAAAGCACATCCATCTTTTCTTGCGATAATAGCTTCATAAGTGCAGGAAACATTTTTGAACTCGCGGAAGTATTCGCAACGAGGCCAATTCCAAGCAATAACGGATCCTCATGCATCCGAGATAGATCGAGCATTTTACTTTCCGAGGCATAACGCGTCGACAGAAACTGCTTGAGCGTATCAATCGTCTTGTCCGCAGCAACACTTTTCGCCGCGCCATTTGAACTTCCACGTTCTCCATCAACTTGACGCATACTCAGCGTATGTCCCGCAAACCTCAAACCACTCGCTTTTTCAAGCGCAACTGCGTCAGCTGCTGAATGTACAGCAACAAGAATCGGATGCGCGCTGCCATTATTGCGCAAGTGGGAGATTTTGACACGCGTTTTGCGAAGTAGAAAAGCAATCAGGTCTTCGTGACTCCCGCCATGCGCGCCGTGTATCTACTATTAGTCTTCCATAAGTACTGCAACGTCTGAGACGTACAGAAACGTCGATTTGCTTTAATCTATCATGATCTGCACCGCGCCGACTAGGCCGGCCTCTTGACCCACCGCCGTACGGGTTACTGCCAATTAGCTCAATGCATCTCCTGGTTGTCGACAGTACAATCTTGAGGGTCCACTCGGAACACCTAGATCATTCATCTGCACATCACCGTCGCGCCCTGCGCCTGCACTGCGTCCGCCGCGACCTCTGCCACCGCGACGACTCATTTCCTTGTGGTGTAGGACCGGTGCTCGATAGGTGAGATCAGATGTCGCAGTGCACAGAAGGCGGAGTACAATGAACAGAGAGCAAGCTGTCTCGCTGGCTAGAAGGCAGCTGTTGTATGCGACTACTTGTGAGCCTTTCTGTGTCGTTTTTGCTCTTCTGCAGCGTCGAAAATTGAAAGCTGGACAAGAGACAGAATGAGGCTTACAAGATGGATAGATGTATGAATGCTATGCTCGACTGAAAGACCTGAATCAGAGGCCCGGAAGCAGCTGAGTGTCTTCTGCTCTTAGCCATGCAAGATTGATCTGTGCCGAAACCTGCATGCAGCCCGGTGTTAGGCCACGCCAGAGTCCTGCTGTCTGTCGTGCTGGATAGCTCGGCTGCATCTGCAGTCTTTAGTCTCCATCGGCCTTGTCGATGCAAGTTCGAGGCCTTGCGATGCAGCCGCGGGCCGTTGATATCGGGTCCAGAGATGGCGCTCCTAGTCTGCCTGATTGACATGCTGTGATGATGGCTTCAGACTGCTCGCCTTGATATGTCGTCTGAGCCGATGATCTCCTCTGAAGGCGATCAGCTGCAGCTCTTACAGACCCTGTTTTCGCTACATTTTAGATTCAGTAATCATAGATGAATGTCCTTGATGCTTTCTTGGTTGTACATCTCGAGCTTCTTCTTTCCCATTCGTACATGATCTGTCCGTCAGCAAGACCGCTACCCCTTCTGCAATGCCATACATTCGAGCGTTGCAAAGTCCTTCTTCTTGACCTTCATATGCTCGTCGAACTGTCGTCTCACAAAGGCATACCACCGCGGCTGCGTCTCGAGTGGCTTACGATTGACTGCCCGCATGCAATCTCTGTACAGACTTCGGATCTCAATCTGTAGGCCACTCCGGGCCATCGATCTTTTGTCAGTGCGATAGAAAGGGCCGCCGTGTCCATCGTGCGTCATATTTTCGCAGCTGCCTACTCATCAAGACGCTCCAAGATCTATTGCTTGAGCTTGCAAGCCTGAGCTCATGTCAAAAACAATCACAGAGCAAGCGACAGAAGAAGTCAAAGAGGTCAAGCAGGAGATTGTCGAAGGAGAAGTCGACTCACTTAACTCGAATGCGCGGTATCTCGGATACCTGGCGCGTGCGCAACGATATCTGCTTGCTTCATCGCGCTATGTAGCGTATACTTCTGGTAACGTGCATTCAGTGACTCTGCGACTGGCTGATGATAGATATTGGCGAGGCATTCAGACCTGTGGTACCGCCTGCAGTCGTGACGGCCGGATATGCAGTTTCATGGCTCTACTTGATTGGCGATGTTGGGTATGAAGGATACAAGGCTAAATTTGTCCATGATGAACCGAATGGGGCTGTCGGCACACTCATGGTCAAACGGTCAATCTTCCAAGCTGTTGCTTCAATGGCTCTACCGGCATTTACGATCCATTCAACGGTCAAGTACTCTGCAAAGCTGTTTAAGAATGCTGAAAATCCGAAAGTCAAGGGATGGGGACCGACGGTCATGGGCTTAGCGATGGTGCCTGCTCTGCCATACATCTTTGACCACCCGGTCGAGTATGCTGTGGACAGGGTCTTCGAGAAGGTGGAGTCAGCATTTGGTGTGCTTCCTAGAAATGAATCGCGCGCGACGCGTGATCCGGAGGCCAAGAAGGAGCTATAGAAGGGATACCTAGGTATGGCTTGTCAAACTATAATGAAGATAGATGCTGAGCTGTTCTCACCTGCGACAGCGTTACGCTGGTCAAGATTCAGGACCGTGATCTAGGTCCGCTTCACCTGTTGAAAATGCGCGCAAGACATGTGTAAGGGACTTGCGCGCTCTTTCACTAGCATAGTAAGCACGCAACTGCCTGCATGCTAGTAAGCACTGCTCGCAGGGTCACGGACAAGCTGGCTCCTTTTTTGCAGTGCAAAATAGCGAATCTCTTCACTGACGAGGTCCGAGGACACCGTTTCATGCGTCCTTTTGCGGCCTAATCAGCCGAGGCCCCACCGAGGACCCAGTAAGAATTTGACAGGTGCAAGGCGCAGTCCGCTAGCAATTGTCAGGACTCAGGAGCAAGGCTATACACGGACGCTGGTTGAGGTTGTCATTGCCACGTCAACTCAATCTTGCGTGCCCGCGTATAGCAATAGTCTCAGCTGATACTCCGAGCAGTAGCAGCAGCAGCAGCAGCAGCAGCAGCAGCAGCAGCAGCAGCAGCAGCAGCAGTGAGCCCGGATGAGTCTGCGGAAAAGGTCTAAAATGCTGAGCCCACAAGAGGCGGAGCATTTCCACCGTTTCCGCTCTCCGGGGTGGCGCCATGCAAAGTCAAGCGTAAGCGACGAGAGCACCTGCGAGCCGACCTGGAAAAGAAGCAGAGAGAAGGGATGGATACAGGGAAGAGGGCAGTCTATGGATGAATAGGATGCTGCGATCCATCTGTTGCTTTCCGCTGTGCAGTTGCCTGTACATCAAGGCCTCATTTCCTCCCGGAAGTACTTGTTGAGTGCTTTGCGGGTGGCTATGCTAATTATCGAGAATGAAGCAAGAGTGCGCGCGCAGTTCACAGAGGAAAGAAGCCCAAGGCATCAGACAAACACAGCAACAACCAGGCCCTACCAGCGCAGTAACCTAGATGACAAGGCTTAGACAAGCATAACTTGTACTACTCTTTCTATCCGACATCCACTTCGGCAGACACAGAAAGGGGCCTTATCGGGACTGGTGCATATAGACCTTGGACCATCTCGCGCGGAAATGGTCAAGGAACCACATTCAGGGCGGAAAGCACCTCGTACAAAGTCGGGCTGTTGGACGGTATGGCGGTCCCTTGTTTCACAAACAAAATCACAGCATCATCAGGTTGCTGACATTCTAGTGCCGCGAGCGCAAGGTCAAATGCGACGAACAGAAACCCATCTGTACAACATGCACGAGATTGGGCTTGGAGTGCGCTGGTTACACCAGTAGGATTGCGTTTCGCGACGATACACCGCGTGTCGTGACGCGCATGAAGGATGTGACAGATACAACAGGATGTAATGTTTATGATTGTAAGGACTCGCAGATGATGTTTGTTGCTCACATCAGATCGCGCGAGACGGCGGCGAAATTCAGGGATGCCAAATTTGCGATACAAGACATATACACCCCAGTACTTTGAAACATACAAGGACATCGTCCCTGATGGAGAAGAGCATTATCCAAGCGATGCACAATCTCCTCCGACGCCGCAACGGCGAAGCAGCGGTCTCGCACCACCTTCACCTTATGCGACCACCCAAAGCGACTACCATACACGGAAGCCATCAGTCTCGAACGATGTATGGCCAACCTCAGCCGGCTCAGATCAAATCCCGTCAATACAGCACTTGCAGGGTCCGCCGCCGCAATATCTGCCCCTACCGCCACCAAATTCTTTTGGTTATCAACATCCTTCTTTCTCGCTGTCGGGCCCGGGTTCAGGTCCAATGCCTATTCCAAGCTATGGCGGTCCACGGATTGTCATTGACACATTGTCTGAACACAGCTATCGCTCTGTATCTGGCGCCACAAGTCCAGCTTTTAGTGGTTATGATCCGAGTCAAGGTTCACGCAGTCCTAGCCAAGCGCATGGACTTGTGCCTTTTTCAATTGATACAAAAGCAAACCATCTTGCACCACCTTCTTTTGCATCACGCCGCAATACCGCAACAACTCTGGGTTCTGAAGATGGGCGATTGACACCTTCCTCTTTTTGGGCGGAACGTTTTGGTGCAGCTGGTCCTGTATCCATTGCAAGCTCAGTTGCACTTGATTCAGATCACGAGCCGGAAACGCCATCCGATTCGCTCAAGGAGTTGACTCGCGAACAGATGGAGTGGCTAAAAACGCTAGAACATGCATGCAATGAAGACCGACATTACCTTGCACATTACCTCGAACATATGGTCATGGAGTTCCATGGTCAAGAACTCGGTAAACGACATCCCTTTCGCATGCTCATCACGACACTTTGCCCACAAGAGCCGGCGCTATTTCATGCGATATTGGCGCTCGCTGCGACCGATCTCGCATATAATAAGCGCAAAACAAATGCTGTGCTAGCGTTGGGACATGCACAGGTCCATGCAAAAGCTGCGCAACGACTTTTCCAAGACAAGCTTTCTGATGTGCGGTATGAACAAACGACAGGTGCGCTTGCAACGGCATACATGCTTAGTGTGCTTGATGTGAAGCATGCGCGACCTTTGCAGTACACGCAAGTTGTGCTTGATATGGTCAAGGCGCGTTCTTCTGCTGGACGATTGTATGAGGGTGGTGCTTGGCTTGTATTTTATCTTGCACGATTTGGCGTATTGTCGTCTATGTTTGGTGGACCTGGAAGTCTCCTCAACTATCTGATTGAAACGGATCAAATGCCGACTGCTGGACAAGGCAACATGTTCCCATTTGTGAAAAAGACGGAGGATGAGCGGATAGAGTACACGGTCATTTCACCCATTCATTCGCTTCATTTCAAGCTTACGATTGCCATGTGCAAGCTGAGCGTGTTGGCCAAGTCTCGGACGTTGGTTGATTCTTTTGACGGCGACAAGTTCAGAAGCACTCTCAATGATATTCGCAATGAGATTGAGCAAGTCTGGCGCAGTAAGCCTAAAGTGGTCGACGAATTGAATGGCGATGAGGTGGAAGAAATTTTCAATACGCGTTGGCTAACAGGTGTTCCGGCTGCACAACAAGTGCATGCAGACTTTCACGCGATGCGCCTCTTTATTGAATTGCTATCGCCTGGTTTCTTGAGGGCTGAAGTGGTGACTGAGTCTGCACTTGCCATTAGTCGCATTTTTGACCACATTTGCAAGGCTAAACTTGTATTTGCGCGTCGATTTATTCTCATGCCCCTGTTTCTGGCATCGCTTGTGGCACCAGAGATTGCACTACGTCAAGGCCTGCATTCAGTCTTGCAGCGCGTTGCAAGTGGTGAGGCGTCTTGGAATAAGGCGCTCGATGTTTCGGTCGCATTACTTGAGCAGCAAATGGCAGAGACGAAACGAACGGGCATGGTGAGAGCGATTGAGTGGAGTCAAGTATGTGACGAGCTGTCTCATCTTGTACTCTGGTAGCATGTTTCATTGTGACTCTATCTATAGACTATCAAGCACATGCATCTGGTGACCCATCTGAATGTTCTCACCCGATGCGATGCTGATGTCACTCATATCGGCCGTCGCATATGCACTCTTTCGATACGCACGACAACTTCCACAACGTCTCGCTGCTATCTGGTAATACAAGAATCATGGTCTCTCCATCAAGAACACTGCGCGGCACTGAAGGCAAAGTTGGCTTCGAGGGTTACGGCAAAACAGCAAATCAATGCGGAAGAAGTCCGGCAAACATGCGTGCAATCATGATCGGCGGTGCTACACTTGGCGCAGGCATCGTCTACTACCTCTATCAAGCAAACACGGCAGATAAGAAAGATGGAAGCGCTAAACCTGTACGTTACCTACTTTTTCACGTGTCGATGACGTGCTGACACTATTATAGGCTGTGCGTGGATGAAGATACCTCGTTACAGTACGTTGGCTCGCGTGTATGACACTGTTGCATCTCTTGTCCGTCTACTGCCCTCTCTCATACATATCATTCTGTCGTATTGCCTTCAAATTGCCTTCCTTCTCTTTTTGTCTCCTGAATTTTGCATCTGCACGACCGCAGCGAACTGCAGCTGGACACAGTGGAGAAGTAGGACAAAATAGAGCGAAGAAGGGTGTGCAGCAGAGAGGCAGTGGTACAAGAGTGACTATGTCCATACCATATCTTATCTCCTGCTATCAAGAGCACATACTGCAAAAGGCTCCATAAACCACACACAGGCCCTTTTGCGATCGAAGATTTTGCCTATCGTGACAAGTGATCGCCAATTCATACAGCAGCACCATGACCGAGTATCTATAAGAGACATCATCAAGACAAGACATTCTTCAACCAATCTCACCCTCAGGACTATCGGACGAGCATGCTCTCTACCGAGTCTGCCGGCCCAGCCAGTGGGACCTGGCAACTGCGACCACAGCGCTCTCGAATCGGCCAAGACGGTCTCATCTCCTATGCTATCGATCACAGTAGCGATGAAAAGACTTCTACGACCCCAGCTCTGCGCACAAATCGTCGCGTCAAGCGACGCAAGCGCACCGATCGCGCTCTGCATCCATCGCGAAGGCCGACCTTCAATGCCAACTCGGTCATGTCTACCTGTACTTGGTGTCACAAAGTAGAGGTCTGTTACTACCTTATCTATGCGGAGTGCTGATCATCAGAACAAGAAGAAGCTGAAGCGTGGTGTGACATCGGTTGTGGGTCGTCCTCGCGATTGCTGGACACAAGCAGGATTACCCTTACTCTACACATGCTGCTGCTGCTACGAAGAGCGACGCAAAGGTCGCATGCTCGAGCACAAAAAGGAATTGCTCAAGGCACAGTATCGCGCTTTCGATGAGTTTGGCGTGGAATTTTACGAGATGCGTAAAAAAGTCGACGATAAGTGGGCAGAGTGGTAATGTACCTGCTTGTTCAATATGATTACTGACATGCTAGGATTGCAGGCAGTGATGAAGTCTGGTTTGAGCTTGCACACGCCTTTTACGTTCAGAAGAGCTTCGATGGCATCAAAGCATCGCCCATCACCTCACCGGCCGAGGTAGCAGCAGCTCGCGCCAGACAGCAGCAGATGTCACAGCAGCAGCGTGGGCGTACAAACAGTGTCAGCAGTATCAGCAGCGTCGACTCCGTGACAAGCTCAGTTTTTGGATGTGCCTCGCACAGCTTTTCGCCGGTGCCTGATACAGAGAGGGAGAATGTGGGTGTGCTTATTGCTGCGGAGATATTGATGGACATGAGTAGCGACCAGTCGTCGTGAGCCGGCTTGAAAGGTACAAGGTATTGATGCTGCATTGTTTTAAGCGTAGCAGCTTTATATATCATGATCAACGTAGCATTGTCAACGATGAAAGTCATTGCTCATGAGATACGTGTTGAGTGCTTGAAGGAATTTGCGCGGTGGGTTGATGCCAGAGCGGCAATTGACAAGCGTCACGAGGTGCTTGCGGACGATTTCTTTGTTGAATACGCTTCGGGGCGGATTCAGTGGACGTCCATCATAACCGTAGAACTTGCATAGGACAAGCAGTGCCAATATTGGTGCCTTACTCTTGCAGTCTTCGTCATCGATGATCGACACAGTGCCTTTCCATCGCTCCTGTTGATCAAGGGCATCCTCGACTTGCTTAAAAGCGTTGCTGAGCTTTGCTAGACCCGCCTTGCTCGCGTCAAAGGAAGCGCCTACAAGACTCTTCGTCGATTCAAATGTGGTGATAAGAACAGCATCGGTTTGCATCTCAGGAACAGCACCTGATCCGATCCAGACGGAAGTTTCGCCAACTTGCACAAGCGTCGATGTTGGTTGTACACAAGGTGGCAAAGCGACAACTCTGCGAATGGCCTCTTCAACGCTGTCACGATCACGCAGAATTTCCTTTTCATGCTTCCAGAAGGTAGCAGGAGATAGTGCTTGCGACCAAAGCTCTTCATCGTCCGCACCACCCTGATGATAGGTGTAGCCCTGTACGCGCTCGATGCCGTCAGGCACACATTTTGACGCCGTTACCAGGACGAGGTTGTAGCAATTTGTAGCCATGTCAGGCATGCAATCGCCTTGCGAGACCCAGACAGGTCGCAGAGGCTTTTTCAGCTGCTCGATGAAAGTCCTATCGATACCAGTCTCTAATAGCTCATGAGCCCAGCCATCAATCTTTTGTGCAATCATGTCATTCTCAGAGTCGCTGACCATGCAAACCGAGGTCTGCAATTCCACATCAAAGCGCGGTGTCCCTGTGAGCAGAAAGCAGCATCGGTTGAGCACAGCAGCCCAGATAGGTATTGTTTTCGACAAGGCATCTGGAATGTGTTTACCTCTTCTTGTACTATCGACGATGGTTACTCCACCGTGCTCGCACACCAGTTTCAAAATATGCAGATTGAGTCTACGCAAGCTGAATCGCCATTGATGCGTATGTCCGTCAGTCGACTTGAAGTACACACTCGCAGCAATCTTTGAAGAATCTGCACAGTACCATCTCCCACAACGCTCATTGCAGACAAGTGGCAGTTTGTAGCGATCTGTGACAGTCTGTACGAAGCGAGCATCTTCAACGATAGAGCGTAAGCGGTCATAGAGCGATTTTTTTTCCAGACGTATAGCTTTCAAAGAAGCGAGAAATTGAGCTTCAGCATCGAAGGCATCACCCGACAGCTCATCATCAGCTTCGGTGATTTCTGGGTTGGACATGCTTCAATTGCAAGTGCAGAACAGCCAAGCGCAGATTTTACCTGCCAACAGACTCATTTTCAGATGGAATGATTTCTACAAGACCGCTACAACGCTTGCTACTATGCTCTGCCAAAGATTCCAATGCAACACTACTCAATGCCTTCTAGATGGTTGAAGTACTGACACTCATAGGACTGCTCAATGTCGTGCTCGTAGGCGCAACTGTCACTGTGCTTGTCAATGACTCTGTACTTGACACGGTGGTTGAGCTGGTCAAATTCGAAGAGCTGATTGGAATCACTGACGATGTGCTTGAAGCTTCAGCACTCGAGCTCGAGGTCTCAGTTGGAGCAACTGAGCTGCTTGTTGTTTGCATTATAGACGAGCTGATTGCATCTGAGCTTGAGGAGGCAAATGCGCTCGCAGAGCTTGTCTCTACCGTGGAGGATACAACGATTGGGGTACTTGAGCTGGAGGTCGGCTCGGCAGAAGAAGAAATGAGAAGGCTAGACGTAACAGCCTCAGTGCTTGAGGCTACCAAGGATGTTGCGACCTCAATTGCGCTGGCAGAGCTCGTTATGAATGTCTGATTCGATGACGGCAAGACCGTCGCACTGCTTGAAGGAACTTCTGTCGTGCTTGTCTCAAGTGTGACGGTTGCATTGACTAGAGCGGTAGACGACGGAAGTGCGGTCAGCGTCAGCATGGTTGTTGGCAGCATACTTGTCGAAGAAGCAGCTGATGCATTGCTGTCGCTTGAAACAGGCAAAGTGCTATTGGTCATCGGAACTGTGTTTGTCGTATTGCTAGCAGAGTTGAGTGAGCCTGAGAGCAGTCCAGTGCTAGAGTTGCTCGAGCCAGAAGGAATGGTGGCACTGCTGTTCGAACCAGAAGTCGAGCCTGGAAAAATGCCGTTCGTAGTGTTGCCAGTGCCGAAAGGCAAGCCAGACAGGCCGTTCGTGCTGTTGCCAGCGGGTTGGCCGGTCGACAAGGTACCATTCGTCTGGAATGTGCCATTGCTAGGCAAGGTTCCGTTTGCAGCCAAAGATGCTGTCGGTACCACAACCACTACAGTACCGGTAGCAGTCTGACTGATTGTCGAAACAACTGTTGTGGTCGGGTCGGTCACAGTCATGGTTGTCGTGCTAGTTGCGGTCCTATCGCGTGTCACGGTCAGAGTACGCCTGAGTGCAAGTACTGAAGACGTCGGTGCTGCGCCAGCGGTCAACGTCAATACCTGGCCGTCGGCAAGCGTCACCACTGCACTTCCTGTGGCTGGAGCTGTAAGCACAGTCGTTGAGTAATAGAGCTCTGTCGTTGTGATTACAACAGGCGAGACAACGAGCGTTGGGAAGATAGCGAGAGTAGCGACCGTGCTTGAACCTGCAAGGACAAACGCCGTTGTGGTAGGGACACCCGCTGGCTGACCGCCAGGTGCAGCAGGTACACCACCTGCCATAATGCCTGCTTGGGGCGGCGCATGACCAGCGGAACCGGTGCCAGGTGCAGCCGGAGCAGCCATGTTGGTGGCGAAAGAACCAACGACGACGGTAGATGTGCCATCTCGTGCGGCGATGACGGTCGTAATGGCTTGATCCACGGCTGTGATCACTTGAGCAGCGCCTGCAACGAGCACTGTGATAGGCGATGCCAGTGCGACAGGCGCTGCGACCGTTTGTGTCACAACAACTGTTGAGGTCGATAGGCTAGGGCAAATGTAGCTGACTGCCGGGCACGTTACCATGGCGCCGTCTGCGCCTGTAACGGTCGGTCCAGGAACAAAGTTCTTGCCCGCATTGCCTTGCACGTCTTTTGTAATGGGCCCAGAACCTGTCCCAGCAACGACTGCAACAGCACCGACTTGAACCTGCAAGACGGCCATGGATGCAGAGAGCGCGGAGTTGGCAGCTGCCAGCCAGGACATTGCTGAATTGGCTGACGACAATTGAGCTACGAGTTCAGCTTGCGCCGGATACTCTGGTGCTACAGTTTGCTGAGCAGCTGCAAGGCCGGCAAGCACTGCAATGGATGTAGATTTGATGAACATCTTGATTTTTGTTGCTGAAGAGCAGTGGGTGCACGCGCTAGTGCGAAAAGAGTGTCGAGGTCAGTGAAGGTGATGATCAGATCCTGACATCTTGAGAGATTGCCATTGAGCTCTATATAGAAGAAGGCACCGAGAAGCCTTGGAAGCTTCGAGACAAAGCAGCATGGAAAGGTTCCCGCATTCGATAGTGCGAAATGACAGAAATCGAATTTCAGCTTCAAGTGACGTTCCGGGAAGATCGACTGACAGCTCGTGCCACTTCGAAGCAGACAGGAAGCAGCTGTCCCGGGTGACAACGATGCTGCGATTTGACAGGACAGTGATAGCAAAGTGTTACGGTGGTTGACCGACCGGGGTCGAAAACCAGCCACTTTGGACGAAATTCGCGATGCTGACACTAACGCCGAAAATCGCAGAAATAGGACCTGGAGCATGACAGACACTTGGCACGGTCTCGAAAAGCAGAGGATAGAGCTACCAGAACGCCTCTGGTGCTTCTCGCCTTCTGCCTCGGCGAAATTCCAGCGCAGTAGGACACTATCTGTGTTGCGCCGCCCAGAATTGCGCAGGCGGAGCAGCGACGCGACTAGATAGTATCATCGAGATACTTTGCTCTGCTGGCTTTCGATGCTCAGTGAGCATCAGAGAAAGCGCCCTGCAAACTTTCCTGATCATGTTCCAAGCTGCGAGGACACATCGTGTCCACAAGTGGCCCAAAAGAATGAAATGTAGCAGTCACATATGCTTTGAGATGAAATGATCTTTCTATGCTTCCTCTCCTGCTAGATGCCTGACACGCACTTGCTTGACATGAGAGAAGCTTACTGAGCGCATCTCCTTCTCCGCAATGGGCTTCGTTTCTGGGGCTAGTTGGTTGCCGGCACTCACCTCAGCCAGACAGCCCATTGACACGCCGCGCTTCATGCCTTCGATTCCACCACCCGTTACTGGTCTTGGTCCACGGGGCCTCACGCGTATCAACACATTCTCTGAACCTGATCTGACAAGCGGCTGCTGCGACCTCCTCACAAGCTGTTCAATAGGCCGCGGTTTGCCCTTGCGCATTCCGAGATCTGGGTCATTCAATTTTCTCTGTGCTGAGTAGTGTGCAGCCGCCTTGTAGAATTTAGTCTCAGATTGGAGCGTGATGGGTGAGATGGGTCCAAAGGGTTCATAATCAATCGGCACGGTCGAGACACGCGACCGCCGCCCGTCTATACTTGGCATTGTGCGATTCGACATGCCTGAAGAAACAGAGGAGCGCGTCGATGCGGATGTCAACGAGTCAGCGGTCGAAGTCGGACTTGTTGGCATGTTCGCCTGTCGAATCTGCATGATTTGTTCAATCGACCGCCCACGACCCTTCCCAACACGGAATGGCTTGTGCGCAGTGCTCCTGATAAGGTCTGCCTCCTCCTTCGTTAGCAGTGAAAGTGCGGCATTCGTGAGGGCGAGATGCTCGAAGAGTTCATCTTCTGGTTCTTCGCGCGATTTGCCATGTGCTCGCGGCACCGGCTTACTCTTTGCTGCAATGGTGGACTTGTCAACCTTGGCGGGAACAGAGTCTGAAACGGCGCTTGAGCAGCTCGATTCGCAACGTGGCGCCGAAAAGTCTGTGTATGCCGAGGATCGCACAGAGGATGCACCGGAGCCTTGCCGACGAACGCTGTTGCTGCGTTGAACCGTTGATTTGCGGGCGCCTTCAATTGGCTGTCTTGCTGTTGTCGTCGATACACTTAGTTGCTCTGCAGCGTCGGTCGCTCTCGGCGCGAGACTGCTCTTGATCGAGCTTTGCACTAGCTTCTTCGCAGGTGCCGATGCTTGCTGCTGTACTGGTTGCACCGGCTTACTCTGCTTACTGCCCGATGCACCCATCTCTATCGCCCGCGATGAAGAAGTTTGCTCTGTGACCACCAGATGGGCCTCGCTTGCCTTTTGATCCCTGCGTTGTATGCTACTCACGGGCTGAGTCTGCGCGAGATCTGAAGCCACAGACTCTGAGGGTGCATCAGGTTCCTCCACCTCATCTGCATCATCTGCATCATGATCGAGATTTACGATATGCAAGGTGCCTTGGCGATAAGGACCAACGCTGTAGCTGACGGGCACCGGAGTGGCGCCTCGGTCTAAGGGTAAACTTGAGCGCTGGTAGGCTGCTGCAGCCGAGTTTTTCGGAGTGACAAAGGTTGCCTTTTCATGAATGGGGCATTGTTGTTGCACTAAATCTCGAGATGGTGGTGAAAGCCCGCCGACGGAAGTTGAAGGGCTATTCACCTTTGGTGCATGGTCAGCTTCTTTGGGTCTGCGGGTTTGAGATCCCGGGCTGGCTGCATAGAGCAGGCTCTGAAGCATGTTAGCCACTGGCGTCGCAAATACTGACAGAAGGCAGTCTTACTCGGCGATGAATCAAGGCAAGCCCTTCAGGCGAGGCATCCAATGTTTCCGCCGTAATGAGTGGTAGCCGTCTGGATGGTGAGACACTGCGTGACTTTGGACTGCTTTTCTGTGTCGGTGTAGACAGTAGTACGGGCGATAGCTGTGTTTTAGTGCTTTTGAGCCGGTTGAGCGGCGACAGTGGCAAGGCCGCCCTTTGATCAATGCGTGATGGCGGTGTATCAGGCGCATCAAAGCCTGTCGCATGATTTGCAGGCGATGCATGCTGTACAAGGTCATCTAGACGGACCTTTCTGGGTGGTTCGAGTGTCGCTGTACTTGCACTTGAGTGATTGCGCGGCGGTCGCGGCCGTTTCATATCGCTGCTGATGCGCAAAGAGGGCGATCTCTCATGCTGCAAGCTGCTTTGTTCTGCGCCCATCTAGGCTTCCTCCTCTTTGTCTTGTGCCTTTGTCGCCTTTCTCGATCGCGAGTATTTATTTACAAAATGTCAGGGTGGTTGTGCAACGGTTGAAAGGCCTGGGGCAGCTAAGGGATTCGAGCAGGGCGAAGATAGAAATACTATGAACAGTATCAGCAGCATGAAGAGAAATTGAGGGCGCCAGGACTGGAAGCTGGTCACCTGCAATCGTGTGTCTTGTTCGACAATCACTGACCCGCGTTCGTGAAAGAGATTGTCATGGCTCGGAATTTGTCAAACAGAAAGCGAGAATAAGAGAGCATAGCAAGTCCAAGTGGACCATACCATCGAGGTCGTGAATCGTGTCTTGTGTCAATCATACGGGTCAAGTCCTTCGCTTGATATCACATCTGAAGCTCGCCTCTCAGCATGCGCTCGCCTGTCGGTGACATCTTGCGACGAATCTGCTTGCCCGCCGCTGCTGTACTCGATGGCGTGATAGGAGGCTCATCAAACGCCTCGCTCACCATGCTGGGGCTCACCGATCCCTGCTCAATTAGCATGATAAGCGTAAAATGCAATGATTGATTACCGTCGAAGGAGCACGCTTGAGTGGTGCAACACCATCGCCCTTGAGTCTGTTACCGTTGTACATGATAGCTCGCGCTCCTTGCGACAAGCGTCTGGCCAGACCCACTGGGTCATCTGTGAGCGATCTTTTGTGCTGGGCAGTGTTTCCATCCACAGAAGCAGCTGAGCCTCCTGCCGCTGCATTTGCGATACTGCCTGTACTCTGCGACAATTCATCATCCACAATCGCCTGCTCATTGTCGCCCTGCGAAGTCGCACTACTCATCGCACGTTGCAAGGCGCTGAATCCTGCTGGTCGTTCGCCCTTCATGCTCATCGTCAGCGATGGGTGTCGCGTCTTGCCAACGAAGCTCGATGCTTTTGGTTGACCATTGGAAAAGAGGCTGCTGTAGTCTGAGATGGAGGAACGTCGGCGCGCGTGGACAGATGCTGCAGTTGCGGTTGCAGGGTCCATTGGATGGAGCGCAGAAGAGCAGAATTCTTTTTGATTGACTTCAAGATGAGTCTTGTGTGGAGGCCTGGCTGTGACAGGATCAAGGCCCTCTTTCTTGCTTACCTGCTTGGCAACGGAGATGCTTGTCTTGCCTTCTCTTCGTTGCAGGCCAAAGAAGCGCGTTGGAAATCTGTGGGGGAAGAGCGAATTGTGATTGGTCAGCGATCGTAAACTGTGCCTGTCAGACTGAACAGCTGCAGCAGCAGCCACAGTGAGCTAAGCTAAAGACGACATCTATCAATAAGAGACTCTTACGCTGCACAATCTTACTCGGAGATAGCTTGATCGCTCATCATCACTCCTTGTGTCTATGCTTGCTGAAGCTTGTTTCTAATGAGGAGCATCTCTCATCACGAAGAATACTGCTACACTCATCCAAATCAGGAGGATTTCTACTATCTGCAAATGCTATCAAGGGTCATCCTTTTTGTCAAGGCTGCCTACCGTTACAGTGCCGTCAGAACAGCAACGCTCAACATGAAATATCCGGCAATGCGTGCTAGTCACCTCGATGTTCGAGCTCGGGATGCCAGTTTGTGACACAATATCCGTATATGAGAGTGAGCGCATTTCGCAGGGCGTTGCACTTGCAGAGAGCCTTCTATTCAACCATTCACAAGGTCTCAGATCATGTTTCATGTTAACAGGGGTAATGTTTGAGAGGCCAAATGCGCGAGTTGCTCAGCGCAAGCAGAGATTTATTTATGGATTTCCATTCATCACAGTCACCACGCCTGACATTGAGGCCTCTTTTTCAATCCATCCATCGTCAACCAGAGGTGGCAGTATCAAAACGCGCTTCGCGGCAAAGGCGTCCTACCGGCTTCTCTGCTAGAAAGTAGGGAATGCTGCCAACACTCAAAAGGTTTCAGGAGAGAAGAGCAGTCACAATTTGCTACATCGGTTATAGGGGCAAGTGCAGACGTGGATTGTTCGGAGGGAGCCATAACTACCAGTTTTGAACATCTGTGCAATGCTGCGAAGGCTACGAGGGCTCATACTGGTCACTAGCGCTAGTCTTCTGACAGTCCTATTTTACTTGCACCAGTCAAGTATCTTTCATGCGTATCGAACGAAGATTTTGGCAGCCATCAGGCGTAAAGAGACTACTTTGGCTGATCTGTTGCGCGACCACGCAACACAATCCTTCATTTGGCAACTTGACTCTTTGACACAGACACAGATCGATCCGATAGATCGCAGGCGGGTCATCCAGTTTGGTACGATTTAGCTTGACTTTGCGTGTGGCTGACCACATCATAGGACCTTTCCAAGGCGTTGTTCCGGCAAGCGTCAATAGCGACGACCCTTTTGAGATTGAGTTCGAGTGCACAGACCAAAGGCTATGTCCAGACAGCTTTGCTGCACTAATCATCGGTCCATCACAGCACACCTTTACCTCAAGTCCCAGCACCGCAAAAGTCAAGCTTCATACGCTTGCCATTCGCGATCCTGGTCCTTACAAGGTCTATCTATGGCCACACTATGGTTCAAAGTGCGCAGAACTCGTCGACAAACCAGAAAGGTGGCCTGAAAGGCTGGCTTCTGGCTCTCCATTTGCATTGCAAGTCACCGGTGGGATGCCCATAGCCGTTGTCGATCGCATCTGCGAGAACGAGGCAGCAATCTTAGATGGGCGATGGGTCAATGCAGCGGATCTTACTCCGAAGGATGTCAGGCTTCTCGGACTCGATCCCACTCATGGTCACATCCCGAACAGCGGTGAACTGCTTGTTCCGTACTTTTGGCTGCCATACACTTGTCATGTCAAGCATCGGTCCCTCAAGGAACACTTGGCACGACTCAAGGCTACTCATATCGTGTTCGTTGCCGACAGCGTCATGCGAGACCCTTTTTGTCAATTCATTTATATACCGAACGATCCTAATTGGAAGTCAAGCGCTTGTGGTGGAGGTGACAAACAGGTTTACCAATGGCAGACGAAGCAGATTACAATCCGATATGGGGATGGACCTGAGGAAAGCACGCTGCTAACCTTTGTTATGGTGACAGACAAATTTGGCGAGAACGACGATGCTCCGCTAAAGGAGGATGAAGCACGGATACCACCGTCACATATCGCTTGGAACCAGGGCCTGTGGTTCCAGCACAGCCATGCATCAAGAGAGCAGCAATACGCCAGGATGACAAACACGAGCCAGAATTTGCTCAAACACTATCCGAAAGCGAAATTCATGCAAGTCTTCCTTGCGTTTTGTGAGCTGATTCTAATCTTAGACATCGCGGAACGACTAGTTTGTTTGAACATGTGAGGAATTGCCGTGAGCGCCTCGAAGGTCGTGACGCCTGTATTGAGAGCTCAGAAGTCGCAAGGCAGGTTCATGAAGAGGAAACGCTTCGCAGTCCTAATGCCAGTCTCCAGTTTATGGACATATTCAAGTATTCGGATGCACGACCAGATACGACAGACGATGGAAGACATTTTAGTGCACACAGTGTCTTCGACAATCGTCCTGCAAGACCGCGAATCGGAGAAATGGACGTCTGGCTAATGGATCTCATGTTTCATTTCTGGGAGCAGGCTCAATCTTGAAGCAGCTCGACGAGACGACTTTGGGCGTGTGCCGCGATCCTCTGACTACACACGTTATGTAGCCATGAACCATCTGAGTGGTCGGCTTCGCGATGCTGGTCTGCTTTAAGCTAGTAGACGGGACATGCCTTGTCTCTCTAGAACAGATTTATGCTAATGACAAAGATAATCTTTGTGAAGCCTCGCGCCTGATCCATCTGAAGAAATCTGCTGGATGAGTTCTGCACATTTGACTCGCTGCAGCTGACCAGGAGTCTCCAGGACGGCTTCCTCCTGTGCCTTGCTTGATGCTACCAGGAGCTGATCCAGTAGAATGATTCGACTTTCAAATGTAGCTTTACTAGCTCAGCATGTCTGCTTGTGCTTGTGCAAGCAGCATTGATCAATGGAGAGCCATACTCTCACCTTTGTCATATGCATATACACACTGATTCACCCATCACGCCATCCAGAGACTCGTTCGAGGACAGATAAGCTAATTTGAAGGCCACAATGGTCAAGTTGTCGACTCTTCTGCACAACTTTGCTCGCGCGCTGACTACGCTCCTCATTGCTCTTCTTATTCGGGACTTGCCCAAGGAGCCTCATGGGTCGCATTTTGGCTTCAATCAGACCTCTACGAACATGACATTGCAAGACTTGCCTCTTGGAATGAATGCCTGGCAGATGGACAACCTTACCTTGACCCAATACGATCCACTCAACCGAACGGAAGAGATTGATTATGGTATGCTTCGTGGCTACATGGCAGTCTCTCACTAGTCCCAGGACCATTTGAAAGCATCGTTCCAGCCTCAGAGCTGGCTGACGAGGACTTTAGGATTCACTTTACGTGCACAAATAACACCATCTGCCCTGTCAGCTTCACTGCTCTGATTGTCGGACCATCACAGCATGTCTTTACGTCTGAGCCATTTGACTCTGTGGAGAAGCAGCATACCTTGTCGATACGTGATCTCAGTCTCTACTACGTCTATCTGTGGCCACACTTTGGAGCAAAGTGCTCAGAGTATTACGATACGCCAGATCCATGGTATGAGCAACTGGCACATGGATCGCCATTTCAGCTGCACAGCACAGGAGGAGAATCGCTACTTGTTTTTGATCAAGCTTGCTGAGAAAGCCATGCTCGAAGGTCGTTGGATCAATACCGCTTATCTGCAGACGAATGTTATGATAATGCTTGTATTGAATCCAAGCCACACATACATGCCGCAAGACAAACACAAATTGGCACCTTATATCTGGCTGCCATACAATCGTCATGTCAAACATCGCTCGATCAGGGAGCATCTTGCTCGACTGAAAGTGAAACATATTCTTTTCCTTAGGTGAGAGTGTCATGCGCGACCCGTGGTGTCAATTTAGCCAAAACACTCATGTCGAAATGGTTGCAGGGAGTCTGTGTGATGGCAGTAATGGCACTGACTATCATCACGGTGATGCCAAGCAGGTGACGATACGATATGGTGATGAAGAGGAGGAGGAGACGTTACTTTCCTTTGTCATGATTACGAGCAATTTCACTTTTTCCAGGCAGGCGCAATGATGCACCTCTATCTGAAGAAGAAGGACGTATCCCGCCCACACATATCATCTGGAACCAAGGTCTTTGGTTTCAGCTGTCAAAGGCTACTGAAGAACAAGAGTATTGGGTGTTGACACGCACAAGTCAGGCCATTGATCAGCTGTATCCGGAAGCACACATCATGGGCGTCATCATCACTCTCTTACCTTGACTTTCGGCTGACAGAAGCATCCGTGGCACGACAAGCATGCATAAGTAAATTGGTTGCTCATCACATCTTTCGAGACGCGATGCATAAATCCGGGAGTCAATACCTGCGCAACGCGTTTATAAAGACGATAAGGCACGTAGCCCAACACGAAGCTGCAATTCATGGAGAGCTTCAGGTATGCAGATGCACGCCCAGAGACGAGCACAGATGGCAGACACTTTACCTTTTACTGGCAAAGCAAAGACACACGCGAGAGACAAACACTGCATCAGGCGGGGCCACGTATTGGCGAGCTTGAAGCTTGGTTTGTTGATGCCATGTTTGAGCTCTTTGCCCAGTAGTCCCTTGATAGCTCTAAGTGTAGATCACGTGTTGGCATCAACAACGCAAATTCAGATTTCGAACTCGCCCCCCTTCTCCTCCTCTCTGTCTTTCTTCCTTCTACAAGGACTCTCTCAGGCTTCCTATCTACAGCGAATACCATCAGCGCATCTTCCACTATGGCACGAGACGATAGCGTGTACCTCGCAAAGCTCGCCGAACAGGCAGAGCGCTACGACGAAATGGTGGAAAACATGAAGGAGGTGGCCAAGTCTGACCAGGAGCTCAGCGTTGAAGAGCGCAACCTCCTCTCTGTTGCCTACAAGAACGTCATTGGCGCGCGACGTGCTTCTTGGCGTATTATCTCCTCTATCGAGCAAAAGGAAGAGTCCAAGAATGCTGAATCCGCGCAAGTCTCCACCATCAAGGGCTACCGCGTCAAGATTGAGCAGGAACTCGCCAAAATCTGCGAGGATATCCTCCAGGTACTCGATGAGCATCTCATCAAAAAGGCCGTCCCAGGCGAATCCAAGGTCTTTTACTACAAGATGAAGGGTGACTATCACCGCTACCTTGCCGAGTTCGCAACAGGCGATAAGCGCAAGGATGCCGCTACAGCCGCACACGAAGCATACAAGGGTGCTACGGACGTCGCTCAAACGGATCTCGCATCAACGCACCCTATCCGTTTGGGACTTGCCCTCAACTTTTCCGTCTTTTACTACGAAATCCTCAACTCGCCTGATCGCGCGTGCCACCTCGCCAAGCAAGCCTTTGACGATGCTATTGCTGAGCTTGACTCGCTGTCGTATGCTTTTCTTTGCTCATTGTCAATCCAAACTAACAAGCCAGGGAGGAATCGTACAGAGACTCGACACTCATCCTGCAGCTTCTGCGTGACAATCTAACGTTGTGGACGTCGGATGGCATCGATGACAAGGAAGGCGGTGCTGCTGCTACGTCTACCGCTGCCGGCGGTGACAAGGCGCAGACTGCAGACAAGGCGGAAGAAGATGCGGCCAAGGCAGAGTAGGTCTTCCTCGTCCACACAACTGAATGTCCTGATCATTGCATCCATCTTTTGCCTTTTCTCTGATTTTCGCTCTGGCTTGAGCCCCTTGTCTCCTTAGCACTGAGATCTATGTAGGGTATCAAAGCAAAGGAGCAAGGGTCATCTTTTACACTTCTGATTGCCTCGTCTCGAAGAATAATGATTGTCGCATTACCCGTACTTATACCTATCCCTATAGCTATACACAAGCATGTCCTACCCAGTCAAGGAGTTTGCAGGGCCAGATCCAACGAACGCAGACATCAAAAAGACCTTCAAGTCGGTATGTCCTACCATCGAACCGTCAATGCGCGGCTCACACAACGCAGAAGAGTACGAGCAAGTACTTTGATCCTTGCGAGGAATCATCACGCGCTTCGCTCAAGTGTCTCGATAAGAATGCGTATGACAGGGAAGCATGTTCAGACTTCTTCAGAGCATATAGGGAGTGTAAGGCTCGGTGGATGGAGGAGAGGCGCAAGGATAGGCGGCTTGGTATTTTGTGAGCGCAGTGGGACATGCATGCCACATTGACAATCGAGACAGATGCTGCTGTCTGTTTCTCGTCGAACTAAGCGCTCTGATTACTGGGACATGCGCTCGTACGAGGCCCGGAGGCCAACGCCAGTTCATATGCTCGACGAAACTCTATCGCCCTCATGATATTGCGCTACACGACAAGCATACCTCAGAAGACCAGCTCAAAGGGAAGATCAATCTACGCCTGGCGCTATGCTCCATACATGCATGAGATCAAATACGCACCGATAAACAAGTATCCGGGGCGACTGATTAGCTATACCAATCACCACTTTTCCCTTGCGGTGCTCCGAATGACTGCTGCAGCTGTTGAGAATACATGGGCTGTGCTTGACCTTGGCCTTGTCCGTAGCCATTCGCTGCAAACCCACCATATTGCTGCTGCTGAGATTGCTGCTGCATCTGTCCAGATCCGGTCATGTTCGGCCGCATCGGTTGCAACCCCTGCTGCTGCTGCGGCTGTTGTTGACCGCTCATATTGTACAAACTCATGATACTCGCCTTGTCAAAAGTCTTGAATGGTTGAAGTGGATTGAACCCCCCAGTCTGCTGTGGCTGATGTTGCGGTGCCTGTCCAAATGGACTAGAAACACGCGGCTGTATATTTTGGCCAGCGAAAGCCGATCCGGCTTGTTGTCCATTACCAGTGAAGGGCTGTTGCAGGCCATGTCCGGGAAAGGACGACTGACTATTTGAGCCGAGTGGTTGTGGTTGATGAGCTTGCATACCATTAAACGGTCCATTCGCCATATGATTTTGCCCATTCATCTGCTGCTGACCACTCGCAAACAAGCCTTGTTGCTGAGACTCTTGTGAGCCCGTCATTTGCGGAGACATCTGATAGCCACCTTGTGAACGTTGTGCCCCATACCCACCGGAAGTTGATTGCGGTTGCAAGAAACCAGAAGCTTGAGGCGATATTTGGTAGCTACCATGATTCGGCCGCGCAGTGGCAAAGATACTGGTATGCTGATGTTGTTGTTGCGGTGCCATAGTATGCTGTATACCGGTCAACTCAGCTTGTAAAGGTTGAGTGAATGTCTGTCCGAAAGGCCCCGTTGCCTGCGGTGAGAGGCCCGTCCGATCAGATCCCAAAGGTCCGCTTGGTCGCCCAAAAATATTGCTCCCTTGGCTGGCTGAACCAAAGGCTTGCTGCTGCTGCGCTTGTTGTAGTTGTGGTTGCTGAGATATGCGTGTTGGTACAAGTGGAGCGAAAAGTCCATCAGAGGATTGATACGGTTCCTGCTGATGTTGAAAGGTATGTCTCGGTGGTGGAGGCGGTGGCGGCGGATGTTGCTGTGTATAAGCAATCGCGCTGCCCGTGTTCTGCCGCTGCAACCCACCGAATGGTGCATTGGACTGTGACAATAATGACTGATCTTGTGAGAAGGCATTGCTAAAGCCTTGCTGTGGTTGCTGTTGAGATTGGAACGGCTGCATCTGCTGTTGAAATGGCTGTTGAGGTCGCTGCTGCTGCTGCTGCTGAAACGGTTGTTGCTGTTGCTGCGGCTGATTGTAGCCCCTTCCAGTATAACTGTAAGCCTGCGTTTGTGCATCGTCCAATTGTTGCGGTGTTGGCAGACCTGTAAGCTGTGGACGAAGTGGTGCAGCCGGCGGGAAGAAGGCTACAGCATCCGTGT
The DNA here is from genome assembly GCA_003717255.1 of Protomyces gravidus. NCBI lineage: Eukaryota > Fungi > Ascomycota > Taphrinomycetes > Taphrinales > Protomycetaceae > Protomyces > Protomyces gravidus. Next base: position 130,015 of record QXDP01000134.1, on the reverse strand, counting down.
CTGCTCCTGTCTGTGCCTGTTGCTTGTAAAGCGAAGGCGGTATCGAGGAGAATGGGTTGATCTCTGCTTGACTGCCTGTCCAAGCAGCAAAAGGATTACCAACTTGTAGTTGAGGCGTGTCTAACCCGCCAATAGTATCTTCCGTAAAGCGTACACGCGGTCTTTGTGGCTTCGGCGGAGCTTCTTTACCGTCTGATGAAGCCATTGCGACAAGCACATCTGTCGCTGATGCCACGTCTCCCATCACAGACTTGAGAACACCAATATTGCGATTCCGGTCCGCAAATCCCATCTCACCGAGGGTTCTGAGCTCTTTTTGGAACCGTTGCACATCTTCCTGAGATGCTGAAGGTGCCGACTGCTTACTTCCACCCTTCAATGCACTTCTAATCGGCGTAAAATTGGCCGTCTCTCTTTGCGAACAAAATGCCTTGCGCTCATACTTATCCCGTATGAAGCGCTCCATGGTCAAATCATCGTCATGCAGCGGCCAATTGCGCAAGGGATTGTAATTATAGTTGGAAATCGTGTTGCCTAGCCGCTGCATCGTGTCCACCTGATCTTGCGTCCATGAATCTAGCGAAATGCTCTTGACCTGAGAGATATGCGTGCCCATCTTCCGATGCAGCCCTGCACAGCGCGTACATAGGAAGATACCAAGATTGTGGGACGCCCATCGTGGTGCAGGCGCTTCGCAGTCAGCGCAGAGATCGTTGCCGGGGACTGTGTCGAGGAGCTGACGGAGCTGTTGTTCCTGGCGCGATGGCCGTTTCGACCCGGATGCGCTCATGGCCAGGAACTGATGGCAGCAAGCAGGGCCGTTCTGCTGTAGCGTAGGGTAGCCCTCTTCTAGCTCAGCAACGAGAGAGACAGTAGCTTGCTGTATGGTGATGATGCTCGTCTGCGCGTGAGAAACGAAGAAAAGGCGACGACATGCATGATTGAGGTAGACTACAAGGCTAGTGCAGCAGATGTCGACGGCCCGGGCAAGGCAGGTGGTTGCAAAGCTACCAAGACCGCTTCTTAGCTTCTTCAGAGCGCATCCACCGGCATCAAGTACGAGCTGGGCGATGCAAGGCACACCGGCCACTAGCGCAGCACAACCTGGTGCATCGACAAAGCCGCGAGCCAACCCTTTCCAGCCATCGAAGAACACATACACACTCCGCTACAATGAACCGCGGTACTCTATCCGGCGGCAGCAAGATTTGCTCAAGATGGCGAGACAGTATCAGATCGCGCATCTGCTACCAGAAACGATGAAGCAGGCGCGGGCTGCAAAGGCTCTTGCGAAGAGCAAGATACGCGATGCAGAGGGCAATGCAATCAAGACCCCAATGCGAGGCCTTATCAAGTGGAAGGGAACCAAGATGGAGCGCACGCGACTAGAACGGCGCGAGACCATTCAAGCGAAACTCAGCAAAGCAAGATCTATGGTCAAAGCACGCAAGGCGAGAACCAAAGTCAAGCATGCAAAGGCGAGGAGAGTACGCTAGTGAAGCTTTGCTTAGCCTTGTATATCATTAGACAAGTGAGGAATTGCTATAACGATAAATCACGGAGAGGACGATACAATGCGAGCGAATCGACAGAGACAAGCGTTCATCACGCCATTTCCTGTCTCGTCTTCCTGCGTCGCTTCTGCTCCATATGACGCGAGTCTGGCGAATGGACACGCATATGCTGTGTCAGATTATCAGTTCTCGAAAATGTCTTGCCACATGTCGAGCAAGGGTACGGCTTCTCGCCCGTATGAAGCGATCGAATATGCCGCTTCAGATGCTCACTCCGCCTGAAGCGCTTCTCACAACCCTTGACATCACACTGAAATGCTTTGACGATATTTTGAGCTGGCGTCGAAGGTGCTTTTCGCTTTCGCTTCTTGGATCGTTGTCGAGTCACAAAATCGCGATCATCATCCGAGTAGCCAGTCTCGTTGCCAGGCTGTTGCGACTGCGACATCTGCTGCTGTTGTTGTTGTTGCTGCTGCTGCTGCTGCTGGTGCTGCTGATGCTGATGCTGATGCGATATCATGGACGACTGTGCAGCATGCATCATCTGCGGACCAGGCTGCATGCCCTGGGACCCGTAATGATGCGGTTGAAAGCGTAATGGGGCATGTCCCATCATCAAGCCAGCAGGAGGGCCCAAGTACGCCGGATGCGGTTGAGAGGGAAGCATATGCATACCATCATGCATGTATCGATCCCGCGAGTCATTTGCATTGAGAAGCATATGCTCCTTCTGGTTCATAGGCATGCGACCACGCCTTGGGATATTGTGCGTCTCTACCTGGCGAGTATGTCGTGCGGACTTGCGACGTCCTGTGCCGGTTTCGTGACGCGTCGGATCATAGTCACTGTCATTGTCGGGATCATCTTGCACGCTATTGCCACTTGACAAGTCCTCTTCTCTTACGTCTCGCGCTGATGCCTGATACACATCTTGTTCGCGAACGTGCTGCTGTCGTGATTGTTGGTCAGAATGCGGCTCCTGAGGAGCATTGACAAGGCCTTGCATATGCGCAGACGTCGGCTGCGCAGATCGTAAGTGCGAGTGCGTGGACACAGGCGATTTAGCGCTTTCCTTTGGCGTTGAGCGATCGTCTTCGACTGAGGGGCTCTTTGACAGTGCAGGCTCCTTGACAGGAGGTGTAAAGCAAAGCGCCGTTGGATCAACATGCGTTGAGCTAGCAGCTTCAGCATGATGCTGGTGGACGTGGACTGCGTTGGTGCTGAGTGCTTCAGAGTGCATGACATGAGGCGACTGGCCTAGCCAAGCAGGAGCGGAAGCAGGCGATGTGACTTCAAGCCGCTCGTTGCGCGAAGACATGTCAAGCTGATCGAATGCGAGCTTAGTGCGTGGCGCGGGAGTACTCGATGTCGAGCCTGTGAAGCTACCAGGGGCCATACCCGCCTGAGGCATTTCGTACAATGGACCCGGCGTAGACTGTGGCACACCGCCCAGTGAGCTCAAGGTGAAGCTGTTAGAGAGCTTGCTTCGTCGCCGAGCAGCATTTGCAGCCGGGAACATGCTCGAATCATGCCGCGACATGCCTCCAGCAGACGGTACACGTGAGCCTTGCGTAGCATAACTGAAATACTTACTGTTGCTCGTAGACGGCCCTCGAGAGTAGTAGTGCGCCAGGCCAGCGTACTCGCGCGGATCAGGCTGGCCAGGATAGTAGAGCGGCTGAAAATGCGTTAGAGGCGACTGCATCATGTTGTGCATATATGGCTGTGGCAGCATATGCGATGGCTGCAAGTGATTGTGTGCCATGCCGTCGCGCTGAGCAAGTGAATAGCCATCGTACTGCTGCATCTCGGCATAGCTCATGGTATTCGTATTCTGCGGCGTACCTCGTGCATCGTGTGCCGATTGCAGAGGTCGCTTGGTATAGTAGCCACCAGACGTAGGGCCTGCCGGCGTGCCTGCATGCGGCTGATAGCGTCGATAGTCATGCAATTGGTCTTGATGGAGTAACTGCTGCTGTTGCTGGACTTGCGAGCAATAGTAGGCCCATTGCTCTTGCTGACGACGATAGACATCGGAGCTTTGCGAAGGATAGGGATGCTGCTGAAAAGCAGACGAGTGCATCTCTTGCTGCAGACGATCGCGAGCGAGCGGCTGACCATGGCTCGAGTACAAAGACGTGACAATAGGCTCCTGTGCAACATGCGTGCTGGCAGGTGGCGCGCCTTGCTCGATCGAGGCTGCTGCAACGGGCTCTGCAGAGCAGGGCCCCTGATGTGCACTGTCGAGAGCGTCTTCCTGGCGCAAAGTAGACTCGATAGGTTGGCAGCTTTCATCAGCCTGCTTGTCTGACGGCAAGATCGGGAGTACCGGCTCACTCTCGGCGAGCGCTTGATTGCCCTCGTGAGCTCCTGTCTGGTGTGGTAGAGATTCCATCTCGACACTGTGCTTGATGGCGCGTTGCGCGACTATAGAGAGCTCAGCAGATGGCTGCTCATCCACGCCTGGACCGGGTGCAGTCTCCAATGCTCCAGCTGTCGCGGCCATCGAGGCTCGCGATACGGCTGCTGAGGCCAGCGCCTCTGCCGTTTCTGTTGCCACGGCTGGCATGCCTGTCTCCTTCCTCAATCGACTTGGTATTCTAGACACTTTGACACAAAGGTAAGACGCTTGAACGTGTGCGATGGAGCCGGTGTATGGTACTCTGATGTCAGTTTCCTCCTGGCAGATCAATCGAGTCGCTACCCAAAAGCCCTAGCTGAAGCAACCAGGAGATGTGTCCTTTTGTTTCCTTTTGTCGCCCTTGATGGGAAACAGAGATCAGGCACAGGGCGCCTTTGCGATTTAACTTTGCTGGAGGCAAAGGAGAGATGCGCCTTTGGCCTTGCAATCAATCTCTATACCTGACGCTGTTTCTGATTTGCTTGCTTGTCTGAATGTACCGAGTATAGTGCCCTGAGGCCTACTGAGTGACCTGCGGGAAATGTAAAGTGAAAGAGGAGGAACGGGGCGGACAAGGGATATAAGGAGGGCAGATGAGCAGCGGCGCCGCTCAGCTCAAAGGGTTGGCCCCTATCGTCAATAAGCAAAGAGTGAAAAGTCCAGAGGGATGGTCACTGTTTGTCGGTCGCCCTCGCATAGCGCTGTGGTCCAAAGTCTGCGTTGAGGAGTATGTGTCCACACGAGGGAGCATCTTTGACCAGACTCGAACAAACAAGACCGTCCGCTTGACTTTTCCTCAAACAGTAGAAGGCCCTCTCCTGCTGGGACAGAGATAGCGATCTACATGATACGGCAGGATTGAGTAGAACAAAAGTGTATCTGTCAAGTCTACCGTTTCAGGTTGAACGACCAGTATCTCAACAGGATATGAGCATGGAACGGCCGGCACGTCTGACCATGAGAGTCGCTCTGGCTTCGTATGAGAAATCATTAGCCAATGCCGTGCCAAGACTTTCATCCCTGATGTCGTATCAGGTCAAGTTGTCAGATACAACAGGCGAGACCTACTATTCTCCACCATCGGATCATCGTCTTCCATGTTGTTGTCGTAAAGCTTTGCCCAAGAGCTATGCCTGGGCCCAGGCCCAACCTAGCTCACCTGTTGAATCGATATTGGCGCATCGTCTTGAGCATTTGCGTTCAAAATCACTCATCATACGACGAGCGCAGAGACGACCCGATGCGACATCGGCTTAGCATTTGCTATCCGTCACAATCTGTGCCTTTCCTTGTCGCTTTTGAGCTAGCACATCGGGCCGAGTGGTCCCTTGATGGGAGATGGTGCTTGATGCGTGCGACTAACAGGCAATTCCGGCAGTCAACAAATTTCCAAAAGCTACGACTGTCTGCTTTCTTTCCATATACAACTCATCTTCGTGATGAGGTGCGGCAGACTTCTTTCGTGTTGCTCACTAAGCTTCTTTGCTCCCATAGCCAAGTTTGAGCGTCATATTGAAGTCGAGAGCAGAAGAGGACGTGGGCATAGAGGCTTGCCAAATGGGGATCACTTCCCATGTCATGGTGACTTCTGCCTGCGCTCGAACACTCGTCTTATTACGTGCTTTTTGCTGTCATAGATCAATCCATCGACCTCTATATGTACAGTTTTATCAAGACAAGCCAGCGAGAAAGTCGCTCACCTTTTCTATCCGCATCCAAATACCTGCTTGCTCATCCGTATATCCAGACAAGGCGTCCCACATTCTGGACTTATCGCAACGAGCGATACGAATGACTATCCAGTCAGAATCTTGCTGTATTATATCGACGTGCATAGCTGCGCCGTGAATCCCATAGTCGCGTGTGACCGCACGATTAATGAGGGAACGCCAGGTGAGCAAGTCTGTTGGATGCTCCTGTGCCTCATCCTGAGCCTGCAAAGATACTTTGATAAAGCTGTGTAGCGATCTATAGGTCTTTGTGCTAATACTCATTAGCACACAGACCTGATGATGAGCCACTCACCCAGGCACAAGGGGTTTCGTTTGATCCGCTGCTTCCACCCGTTTGGCTTCAGCAGGTAAAGCGACGGGCGTATCGACAGCATCGATAGACCGCTTCAGACTCGCTTCACTCGCCTTGATTTCCTGCTTGCCTCGCTCCTTCGCCATCTCTGCTGGTCTGTCCTCCTTTGTAGGCTCTACAGCGCTCTTTGGCTTGCGATAGTAAGGCTGACATCTGTACCAGGGGATGTCCCGGTAGCCATCGACAAGCAAATAGTCGCCCGTGTCATCTGCAATTTCTGCTTCAACACGCTCTTTGAGCTCCTTGTGTATCGCCCAAAGCTCTTCGAGATTCTTCTTGCCATAGACACGGCCAAGTCTGTTCCGCAAATCAATATGCTTCATCAACGCAGGTTTCGCCAAACGAAATAGATGAGCCTTTACAGGTTGCCAACTTGTCTCATCATCCAATTCAATCAGCAGGTCGAGATAATCCTTCAACATCTCATCGACGCGCGGGTAACAATTTGGCGTGAAGACTCCTGGGTTGTGAAGATTTGTTTCAGCCACCATCATGCCATCGAAACCAGTATACTTAAGACATGCATCGATATCTTCGTAGTAGAGGATGTTTCCATTTGCAAAGAGCACCGTCTCGGCGGGCAGATTCTCGCGAAGATACTTGAGCACAGACCAATCACCGAGACCCGCTAGATGTCCTTTTTGTTCGCGCGTGCGACAATGTACGCTCAAGATACTGGCACCTGCGCTGAGTACCATCTTCGCATATGCCAATGTCCTCTCTTTGTCTTCAAATATGCGAATTTTAGCCGTAACAGGAATTGATAGATTCTTGTGCAAGATATTGATGAGGTTGTAGACTAGATCCCACTCATCCTGTAGAAAAGCGCCATATCTGCCGCGCTTTGCGATACCCTGCGGACAGCCAAAATTGATATCGATTCCATCCGCGTACGCTTCAGCCTCCTTCGCCGCCTCTAGCAGAATCTCCGGATCATTCGCGCAAAATTGAACAATAAGCTTCTCCTCCTTTGCCTTCATCATCGAGCTCCAGAAGCCCTTGCGCGCTTTTGGCGAGCTCGCAAAGAGTTTTGCATGAAACATGGGAGAGTAGCATAGTTTCGCTCCATAGCGCCTTGAAAGTACCCGCCAAGCATACTCGGAGCCATCGACCATGGGTGCGACGATATGTTTCGGACTCCCGAGCGATTCATACCATGCGCGGCCTCGAAGCATTGGCTTTACATGAGCTGCTCCAGGATTTGATGCCTTGGTTAGGTTCTCGAAAGAGCCCATGGCCCTGCTAATGCGTCTCAGCTTTGTGCCTTTTTCCAGAGATGGTTGCAATATAATCTAGGTCTACCGCACGACCGAAAAAAAGGTTTGAAGTGGTCGTCGCATTCTTGCAATTGACAGCTGCAGCTGCATACAACTCATGCTAAAACCTCAATGTACATGCTCTCTGCTGCTTCGATCTGTGCTCAAAAGACACTCTATCCGATATAGCTCATCTGACACGAAGCCATTCTACATCACAACGCCAATCTTCTATGTCAATGCAAAGCCACATATAGGCCATCTATACACTGAAGTACTGTCAGATGTCATAAGACGTAACCAGCTGTTTGAAGGTCGAAGAGCTATTCTGCTTACTGGTACCGATGAGCATGGCATGAAGGTAGAACAAGCTGCTCGGCTAGCCAAGAAGACTCCTCAAGCATTCTGCGATGAGGCAGCAAAAGTGTTTGAAGACTTACCAGGTCGAGCCAATGTGCAATATGACCGCTTCATACGAACGACCGACGCAGATCATAAGCTGGCTGTTCAAGCATTTTGGAGAAAACTCAAGGATCGCGGCTTCATCTACAAAGGCTCGCATTCTGGCTGGTACTCCATCAGCGATGAGACTTTTTATCCTGAATCAAGTATCACGCGCGGCGAACATCCAGTGAGTAAAAAGGAAGTCACTATTTCTCAAGAGACAGGCTCTATTGTGCATTGGACAGAAGAAGAAAATTACCATTTTCGACTGAGCGAGATGCGTGGCGCCCTTCTTGATTTTTACAAGTCACGGCCAGACTTCATTCTACCACAGGTACGGTACGACGACATCATTCGGAGCGTCGAGACGGAATTGAATGATTTGTCTGTATCAAGACCGTCGAGCAGATTGACCTGGGGCATTCCAGTACCGGAAGATGACTCACAGACAATCTACGTCTGGCTTGATGCTCTCGTCAACTACATCACCGCAGCAGGCTATCCAGATCTTCAGTCCATGTCATCTCAACAGCTTTGGCCTGCAGACTTACAAGTCATTGGCAAAGATATCATGCGCTTTCATTGCATATACTGGCCTGCGTTTCTTCTCGCTGCAGAGCTGCCAGTACAGAAACAAGTCCTCAGCCATGCACACTGGACCATGAACAATATGAAGATGAGCAAAAGTCGAGGGAATGTCGTGAATCCTTGGCAAGCCATTGATCATTATGGCGTTGATGCTGTGCGGTACTACCTTATGCGTGACGGTCGACTGGAGAATGATGGATCGTACTCAAGCGAGCACGTCATTTTGCGCTATAATACTGAGCTTGTGGGTGGTGTTGGCAATCTTGTACAGCGCATCACCTCGCCATCCTTCCAAGGGCTGTCAGATATGCCGCGACCCGCCACAGAGTCCTTCTCCAGCAGCATCGCGGAATTTTCTCGTGCTGTCGATGGATATGCCGAAGCCTACGCTGACCATCTTGGCAAGCAGCATCTCGTGTACAAAGCATTACAAGATGTCATGGATCTAGTATACCTTTGCAACACGTTTTTCCAACAATCAGGGCCCTGGTTCAAGCACTTGCCCATTGAAGAACGTCGCGCAGCTTTGTACGCTGGCCAGGAAGGCGCTCGCATCGTCGCTCTTCTACTGCAGCCTATCGTGCCGGATGCAGCTGATACTTTGCTTGAGCGGCTTGGCGTGGAGAACCACAAGCGAACGCTGCCGTTTGCCAAGTTTGGAGCTGATGACAGCTACAAACCGACAGCCACACGAGAGCGTGTCTTTACGCTATTAGATGATGGACGACAGCCTGTGAGGCCCGGCAATATCAAAGGTGTATTGAAGCAATTAAAGCGGATCGAAAAGATGGAGGCAGGCGTTGCCGGAAAGAAATAAGCCCAACCTCTACATATCTATGCATCTATGCAAGGTGCTTCTTCATGAATTGCGGCAGGACAAAGGCAGCCGAGTGAATCTCCTTGTTATAGTAACGGCAGTTCTTGTCCTCTTCCTCTTTTGACCACGAACGCAATGGTACATTGAGCTGCGCGTTTTTGTCCTTTGAGCACACCATGAAACCAATTTGTCCAGATGGGTATGTAGGAATGGTTGTGTAGGCGTAACGCACATTAGGGAAAATACCCTCGCAAGTCTCCTTCAAGTCCTTGATGACCTTGAGATGCAGCCATTGGCATTCTGCCTGAGTCGTGATGACACCACCCTCGCGCAGAGCGTCATGAAGGAGCTGAAAGTATGGCTTTTGAAAAAGCGTCTCTGCAGGGCCTTCTGGGTCCGATGAGTCTGTGATAATGACATCGAAAGTGTTTTGGTACTCTGCCAAAAATTTGAAGCCGTCGCCAATGTGCACGGTTGACTTTGGGTGTGTCAGACCCGTTGCCATATTTGGCAGGAACTCCTTGGCCACTTTAGGCACATCTGCGTCGATATCGCAAAGCACAGCTGACTCAACACACTCGTGCTTGACCACCTCACGCAAAACACCGCCATCACCGCCGCCAATGACAAGAACCTTTTTCGGGTTCGGGTGGGACATCATGGCCAAGTTGGTGATCATCTCCTGGTAAGAAAACTCATCACGCTCCGTCACTTGAATAGCACCATCAAGAACAAGCACGTTGCCGTATGTGGCAGACTCAAACACAAGAACATCCTGGTATAGCGATTTTTGTGCATACAGGATCTTGTTGACCTTGAGAGAAAAGTGCTGGCCTGGCCACATTGTGTCGGAGATTTCGTGGAACCATCCGTCCTTGACAAGGTGATGAGTGAGAGACATGGCTTGCTTTGTTGTTGAGGAAAGGAAGCGATGCAGCATCCACTCAGTCCTGCTCGCTGCTCTCAAACGTCAAAAAAAAGATTGGTGGAAGGAGGAGCTCACATCAGGGCCATCTGAATAAATATGTGTGGAAAGGATAGAAGAGAGAGAAGATACTGCTTGCTACATGCTAGATATGGAGTGATGTCCTCTGCTTTGGAGGATGAGCTGCTTGCTATAGAGGCTATATATCCAGGCTATCTACGGCAATCATCTGGAGCTGCATCTACATATCGGCTGCAAGTCGACACTGCTGAGCTGTACATAAGCTTCCCTGAAGACTATCCTCAGGCAATTCCAAAGATTTCATCTGTGTCTGGCATTGCTCGCAATGTAGTTGAGAAACATCTAGAGGATACTGCAGGAGAGGAGGTCTTGTATTCCCTTATCAATGTCATCCTTGAGCATGTCGCAAATACACAAGATGAGATACCGTTAAAAGAGTCCTCTGCTTCATCTCAGCCTATCCTCCATGGCCAATGGATCATCGGCGAGCCTGTTCACGATCGCAAAAGCACCATGCTTGGTCGTGCCATCAAAATCACTAGTAATGAGGAGCTAGCAAGTGCCCTAGAATGCATCAAACAAGACAAGCATCTCCAAAAAGCAGCGCATCCACAAATCTGGGCTGCGCGGTATCGCCAAGTGGCCCCAGATGGCTCAGAGCGCATCATCGCGGAGCATGATGATGATGGAGAGACAGGTGCAGGTTCGCGCCTGGCATTCCTGCTAGAAGTCACGAAAGCAACAGATGTCCTTGTTGTGGTTACGCGCTGGTTTGGGGGTATTCTGCTTGGTGACGTTCGCTTCAAGCACATCAGCACAGCTGCAAGAGACGCCCTTGATCGCGGGGGCTTCCTCAGCTAGTATACAGAATATGCTGAATGTCATCTATATGCAATTTAGACTATCTCTACTGGCTTCTTCCGCCGTTTCTTCTTGATCACTTCAACGACATCACCCTGGGTCATCTCTGGCTCAGCTTGTGAAGCGGCGATTTTCGCATCCCTTTTCTTCTTTTTCTTCTTCTTGACATCTGCATCAGGCTTTGACGCAGGTGTAGTTGTTTTCGACTTGGCCTGCATAGCATGATATGCCGCGAGCATATCTTCATCATCCTCCTCAGGTGCGGGCGCGTCCAAGTCGAAGGCTGAAAGCTTGCTGCCATCCACTTTCAAGAGGTTGTTGGCTTTGGCAGGCCTAGACGTGGCCGTGATTGGCTCATTCTCAGGTAAGAGACCCTCTGGCCGCTCATCATCGAGAATCTCCACAGGCTCTTGCGGTCTGCGCTTCTTGCGCTTGATTCGTATTGGCTCATCAAGCACTGCAATTGGTATTTCATCCACATTGACGTCGTGAGCTGCATCTGGTGCGTCATCGTGATCGCGTGTATCTCCTTCTGTTGGGATGTAGAATGGATCGTCCCTATTGCGATCCTGTCTAGCCTGCCGCTGTTGCTCTGCTAGCTCTTCATCATCAATTTCCAAAGACAAATCCTCAGCTACAATGACCGGAGAAGGTTGAGGAGTTGGCTGTACAATCCATGTCTCCAGATCAAGCTCAATCGGAACTGCAATCGCCTTTTGTGCATTCGGCGCAATGGGATTCAACTCTCCACCAGACAAAAATAAATTAGGAAGAATCTCCGAAAAGAAAGGCAAGCTCTCTGCTTCTTCTTCAGCTTCGGCCACGACCTGCGCTGCCACTTCAAAGAGCTGTACGAGCTCGATCGCACGCCGTTGTGTCTCAAGATCTGATGAAGATGCCAAGTTGTTTGCAAATCGCTGAATCTTGTCCACTTGCAATGTCAGTTCAGCTTTGAGTGGCGCACTCATCGCCCCTAGCCCTGAAGCCCAGGTAGAAAAGAGCTTGGGTATCGCCTGTAGGTAGCCGCACAGTATGACAGGCGGCAATTTGCCGAGTGGTGCGGCCAGCATATTATTGAGCGTCTGGCGTGGATCTTCCAGATGTGTATTGTACTCTCCTACCGCCCACGCAGCTGCCAATAAAGCTGGCGCATTCACTGTCGAATCGTCAGCATGCTCCAGAATTGGTCGCGAATGAAGAAGCTTCGCAAGTGTCGGGACCGCAAATTCACGCACGCTGCGCACACGGACGCAGACATTGTGTATTTCGTGGCGTAACTCCTCGCCAACATCGACTTTGCTGACCTTGACGAGATCCACAAGTACAGCGATATACCAATCAAAGTTGTCAATGTGCTTGTAATTCTCCATCCGACACATCTTGATCAAGCGTAGCACCAGGTCGCGACGATGCTGATCGCCAAGACCCAAACCGCCCGGGAGAAGCTGCAAAACAAGCCGCTTGACAATCTCCGGGAGACTCTTTTTGGTGGGCATGAGACAAACAAGTTCCAGGGCACGCAATCGAATCGACAGATCGGCATCATCGACACATGCCAAGATCTCTGCTTGATGGGACGAGACGAGCTCAGGCTGTGTCTCGCTCAGTTTGGTCAATGCAATAATGGCCACGTACTTTAGGTTCTGATCGCTTTGTTCGAAAAAGTCACTCAATTTCGCATTGCATAGCCGTGCTAGTCCCTCGGTGTTGGGCGCCTTGAGCATATCGCCAGAGATGACGGTGTTGATGCACTCATATAGAAGTGACATGGCTGGAGTTGATTGTATGAGATCCGTCAGTGGTGTGATGAGCTTCTTGGTCAGTCGAGGCTCGAGGGGTGTCAATGTCGCGAACAGCTTGATGATCTTGATGAGCATCCAGTTGTTCGTCGATGTCGTCAAGAGCTCGAACAGGATTGGGGCGAGGGTCAAGTAATTCTTTGGATTTCTTCGCGACAATTCTGTAATGACATTAACAGTTGCCGATACGACAGACTGGTCTGAATCCTCGAGTCGCTCACGCAGTTTCGGATAGGACGAACGCAATGCTTCTGGATATTGCAAGAAGATCTTATACATGACCAGCACTGCCTTTTTCCGGACAGAAGGCTTTGAGTGGCCAAGCATGCTAATGACATCGTGACTGAGATCGCGTGACAAATCCGGGGTTGCAATATCGGCAAGGGCACCAAGTGCGATTGAGCCATGTGAAGCATTACTGCTCGCAAGGTCCTTTTTCATCTGATTCGTCGATAGCATGAGTACGTCTGTATCTTGTCGGAAGCCTTGCGACGCCGCCATGTAGCCTATGCGTTTGTTGATAAACTTGGGCGATGCCATCACTTCCACGGTCGTAAAGGATGCCCAAGCCATGTCTTGGCCGAACATGGCCAGGTATGTGAGCTTCAAAATAGCGCCCGCCTTGACATCTATGTCCTGGCTTTTGGCCTCGCGCTTGCATTCGGCAATAGCGAGCTGAACATATCGCTTTTCATCCTTTTTGTTGGCGCGCAAGCCTCGAATGAGGTCCGTGACTCGAGTCAGTCTTCATGCTAGTCATCATGCAGGCTTACGCGTCTTCTCAAACATGCTCCATCGCCAATTGAGGGTGTCAGTCCCTTGTTCTTGCTCGACCTTGTCGCGCTCTCTGCTTGCTGCTGATGTCGCGAACAGGAATTGACCAATTTACACGTGACTGAGTGGCTCCCCGACAAGAGAGCAGTTGATGAGAAAAGGACATTGAGTGAATACAAGTAGACATGCTGTCATTAGCAGAGCTCAAGCTACAGAGACAAGGCGGTCATCTCTCTGACAGGCCGGCTGAAGTGGCTGCTACAATAAGAAGTATGATTGCTGCTGATAAAATGAGCTCTGCTGGCGCAGACCAATGGGATCTCTATGAACAAGGGCTCATTGCGGCTCTGATCATCAGCGACGACGGTCTCGCTCTTGTATGACTGTCTGTGCTTGCTCTCGCACTTTGGCTGACAAAAGGGCTGTTTGACACGCTTGTCCGACAAGTTTCCAGAGTCTGCACGCGTACATGCGCTCAAGGGTATGCATCTGGAAGCGACCAAGAACGCAGATGCTGCATTAGCTTTCTATAACAAGGTCCTAGCGGTAGAACCTACAAATGTGCCCGTCATCAAGAGAAAAATAACGCTTCTCAAATCGACCGGCAAGGTCGGTGACGCTATTCATGAACTAGTATCCTATCTCGACACTTTTTATACAGATGCAGACGCCTGGCTGGAGCTGGCAGAACTATATCAGAGCATGAATGCTTTCGAACGAGCCAACTATTGCTTTGGTGAAGCGGTTCTGATCAATCCGCATAACCACTTCAACCATCTGCAATATGCAGACTCATTCTATACCCTGTCACTGCAGCAGCCCGGCGCGAGCCATCTGGACAATGCATTGCGGGAATATCTGCGAGCGATAGAGCTTTGCGACAATCTGCTGCGTGGCTTCTGCGGCGTCAAGGTGTGCTGCTCGACCCTGATGCGCAGTCCGAAGGAGATTCCCTTGGAGGAGCTCAAACAGCTGGATGCGCTTGCAACAGATCAGCTTGCAAAGCTTACGCGAATCAAAACAGCCATCCCGCAAGAGCTGGAGCTTGCACAAAGCTTGATTGAAGCACCGCTTGTCAAGTGATCACATGCTAGTGCAGAGGCGGATGAGAATCACGACAGTTTTAGAAGATAAAGTGAGATAGCATATAGAAGCAGCAGCGTGGTTGTTGCAATGTTTCATGCACTCGAGGCTCTGCCGTGCCACGCCTTTGCCTGACTTTTCTTTGCGAGCGCTTGCTTGCCCGGTTGACCTCCTGAGGCTACTTTTGGCATGCTTTACTTGGCACCGTAGTGAAGATGACAATGCAGTTGCCTGACCACCTGTGCAGCTGTCAATTTCTAAGCTGACTTGCTAGATTGTGACCGAGCCTGGTCCAAAAGAACATTTTACCTGTCACGTCGTCATGTCCTGGCATCCAAGCGATTGTGCTCAACCTGCTGACGTATCTATTCTATAATTGACCATACGCTCACTTGCTTCCTTGCCAGACTCCCTTACGAAAGCCTTGGAGAAACAGCCATCGCTGCCATGTGCTCAAAGTCTTCGAGCGTCGAAGCTTCATTGGAAGTCAAGCTCAAGTCGTGCTTCTGTGCCACGCGACGGATTGATGCGGCCGGGAGGGCCATTGCTTTGCGGACCGTGATGGCAAGCCGCAGCGGTCGTTGTAAGCACCACATGGCCTTTCTTCCACCTGTCCCCACCCCCAGAGAGGAATTTTCGACATACAACGCCCTGTCAGGCAGTTTAGGGCGGCAGATGCCCTTCTGGAAATGTCTTAGAATCAGGTTTAGTCGTACCGGCAACCGCTTTTGCTTGCCTGCTAGACTGATATCCCGCTTCACAGACTAACGAAGTGTGCTCTTTCCAGAAAAGCTGGCTGCTTTTTCAATCAGGTTGCCAATGCACGGCCAAGCTTGCCTCCAGAAGCTTCCCTTTTTTTGGCGTGGTTAAGGGAACGCGAGCCCGGTGAGCTCAATGCTTCACGAGCTCGCTTGTTCGCTTGTTCGCAAAGCATCAGTCATGATCACTCAAGCATGTCCAATTGCATGTGCAGGAACAGGTTTGTGGTGCATCAGTTCTACACACAGATACGTGTATATCAGCCAATGGGAAAGAGCAGTGCGCGCTAGTATCTAGGCCTGAATTTGACGGCGAGTCCGTTGCTAGTGACGATCGCCCTGCCGGTAGCGGAATTTCCATTCACTTTTGGGAAGCGCGGTGAGCCACGGCAGGCATTGGCAGCTTTACCAAAATATCGGGCTCGCTAATCTGTCTACGGCCCGTTCGTATCACGATATCATTCACACCGATCAGCGAGCATGGTGTCTCGGTGCTTCGCACGGCATCATGCCTGGCAACTTCGACATCTGCGTGAATCACAATGGGCGTGCAGCGACTTTTGCACTTGACCACAGCTGCCACGAGTCTTCGATCACCCAACAACGCGACTTGGGCCTCTCGCACCCGCACTCAATGCTACTCGATTTGGTCATGCCGACCTTGCTCGCTCGACGGGAGGCAGTGTCAAGCACGGCATCTTGTCTCAGCTGGACGCCAACAGCATCTGTAGCGCACAAAGACGTGGAGCTATAAAGCCTTGAGTCATGCCGCTTGCTTTTCTTCCGCGTATCAATCTTGGCAGACATGTTGGCCGGTCTCCTGCTGCTCGCAGGCTCGTTTTCACTGACCGACGCCTATCCTCGCCTCAAAGCCGACGCAGTCAGACTACAAGCACGTCAAGTCGCTTCTTCGTGTGTGCCGACGACAGTTACCGTCCTCACAACGATCCCACAGTGCACAGGCAATGCATGTGCCGTACAGACTATCACAGCTCAAGGACAGCCCTTCAGCGTCTCGACACTCGGCACAACAAGCGGAACAGCAGGTCAAGTCATTGGAGGAACAACCTTTGACAATCCAGCAGCTACTGTTCAAAACGCCGGTGTCGACGCCTTTACTATCTGCGGCGATGACTGCACTGTTGCTGGCGTCCCATTCCCATCTGGCACTCCGGTGTTCTTCACAAGCTTTGTACCTGTCGCCCCTGGAACAAATGTTGCTGGTGGCACTACTGTGACAGATCCTAATGTGCCGGTCACAACCGCTGGTCTTGCAACAAGCACATTCGTCTCAACCATAATCAATGCTCAGACCATCACAGACGCGAATCAGCTTGTGACGACGACTCAGCTTGGTCAGGATGGCCGAATCACGACTGTCATTCAGACTGTCACACAGATCTTGGATCCTTCAAATCCAGGCCCTGTCACGCTCACTATCATCACCCCTGGCGACAATACGCCAAGGACCGTCACAGTCACCGTCACAAATGGAGGGCCAAACCCTGTGCCAACCTCACCTCCTCTCACATCGGCACCGGGTGGGACCAGTTCGTTACCGGCTGAGACGACTCCGGGTCTTCCAAGCGAGCCGCCAGTCACAGTGCCGACTCCCATTCCAGGACCGGACCCAGCAACGAGCTCAAGGTCAAGTTCATCATCGAGCAGCAGTGTCATTGTTAGCAGCGCAATTGACCCACCAGGACCAAACACTCGTTCATCCACGACGACGATGACAAGTTCTTCAGGTGGTTCAGTCAGTAGTTCAGAGACAGCAACGCTGCCTAGCGAACCGCCTGTCACTCTCCCAACCCCCGTGCCTGGCTCTTCGACCACTTCGTCATCTTCAGGCTCATCCGGACCGCCAGGCTCCAGCACTACAAGCGTGACTGTCGATCCACCTGTTTCACAGACTACTTCATCGGTGCCGACAACAACTTCATCGTCAAGCACTTTCACACCAACGGCAACGCTTCCGAGTGAGCCGCCTTTCACGCTTCCGACTATCGTGCCACCTTCCTCTTCTTCCTCTAGCTCGTCACAGATCTCGACCATCTTGAGCTCTTCGATTGATCCACCGGGACCGAACACGCGCTCTTCGTCGACCACGTCTAGCTCGACAAGTTCTACAGATTCGACCTCTGTGCCGCCGATGACAACATCTACAACTGATGCGCCTACAACCTCACAGGTGGTGCCTACGACTTCACAGGTGTCGCCTACAAGCTCACTGACGTCGACAAGCGATGTTTCGGTGCCAACTTTACCACCTTCATCGACAGGATCCACATCAACGTCTGGTGTAGTCTCAAGCACTGTCTCCAGCATCACTTCAGAGTCTTCTGTTGTGTCTTCGTCGTCAGAAGCCCCGACATCGACTTCTGAAGTCGTTTCAAGCACTGTCACCAGTATCACTTCAGAGTCTTCTGTTGTATCTTCGTCGTCAGCATCATCGACGGGTCCTCCTTTGACAAGCAGTACAGATTCCATGGTCCCCCCCACTACGGGACCTGGATTAACTTTGAGTTCGACCAGCGAAGGTCCTTCTACAACCATGGTGCCGACCACTAGTGTCGCCCCCACCACCGTCATGAGCACAGTCTCGGAGTCCTCCACCACGCCACCTACAACAAGTTCGCAAACGACGAGCGTAGCTCCTTCTACAACCGTGTTACCGACCACTACTACTGGCTCTTCGACTCTACCACCCTCGACAGTCTCCCCATCAGCATCTGCCAGCGCTAGTGCCATTCCTTGCAGCGTTGGCCAGGAGTGTCTAAGTGCCGGATTGCCCGTGGGTATCTGTCTTGACTTGAACGGTGTTCCAATCCTTGGTGGTGCAAGTGTGGACTCTGGCTTCTGTGCCTTGTCTGCCCTTTTGCCAACGGCACCATCCATTGATGGCCTCGATGTGACTTGTGCAAGCAGCGCAGACTGTTCTGGTATCGGTCTCAGCCTCTGTCTCTACCTCGGCTTGCCAGTTGTTGACAATTTGCTCGCAAGAGTGGGACAATGTGTGCTTGGCGCTTCTACTAGCCCTACGACGCCTGTCTCTGACCCGAACAACCCTCTTCGTGGTATCATCAGCCTCAACGGTCCTTGCACAGCCAACGCGCAATGCTCTACTGGTCTCTGTGTGCCTTCTATCATTGGTGCCACTCAAGGAGTCTGTCTACTGTCCGATCCTCTCGGCTTGGGCGGTCTTATCGGTCCCCTTGGTTCAACGCCCACTGGCACACCTACCGGTCTTGGCACCGTCATTCAGCCGATCGTCAGCATCGTCGATAATGTCCTCGATCCTCTGACTCCGACTGGTCAGCCATTGTCGCCTGTGCTTGATGGTGTTCTCGACGGCGTCGGCAGTCTCGTGCAGGCCATTGGAGGCGGTAACCCCACTGCAGCCAGCGGTGCTATCACCAACCCGCTTCCTACAGTGATTGAGGCCATTGGCGACGGTCTTGCTGGCCTTGGCGGCTCTGGCACTTCTGCCGGCCCACTCGCAGCCGTCACGGGCTTGACTGACACAGTTGGACAGATTGTTGGCGACGTGCTTCAGCCTGCCGTCAGTGGTGGCCCTGCTCAGCCTGTAGCCTCATTCCTCAGCGCTGTCGTCAACGATGTCGAGAATGTCCTCACCCAGGTTCTGCAGCCAACTGGCTTGCCTCAACTCTCTGCTCCCGTCGTTGACGTTGTGACGCAGGCAGAGAACCTTCTCGGCGGCCTGGGCGGCGCAGGCACCTCAGCTGGACCTCTTGCACCCATCGTCACGCCTATTCTTGGCGGTGTCGCCGACTTGGCCGGTAGCCTACTTGGTGGTCTCGGCGGCAACGGCGGCAACCAGCCTGCACCTGCGCCTGCTTCCCTGACCGCATTGCCTTCGTTGGCCATCCCATCATCGCCAGCACTGCCAACACTTGCACCGCCACCTGTCGGCTCATTCCTCAGCGCTGTTGTCAACGACGTTGAGAATGTGGTCACTCAAGTGCTGCAACCGACTGGTTTGCCTCAGCTGTCCGCTCCGGTCGTGGACATTGTGACACAGGCAGGCAACTTTGTTGGAGGGCTCGGTGGCACCGGCGACTCTGCAGGGCCTCTTGCGCCCGTCGTCACACCCCTTCTCAATGGTGTCGCCGATCTGGCCGGTAGTTTGCTTGGTGGTCTAGGAGGCAATCAGCCTGCACCTGCTCCAGCTGTGCCTTCCACGCTGATTACATTGGCATCACCTTCTCTCGCTGTCCCGACCATTCTGCCAACGGTTCTGCCAACAGTTGCGCCAACAATTCCACTGCCGACATTGGTCGTCCCGACTGTGCTTCCTACTACCGTGCCAGGCACCGGCACCGGCTCTGGCGGCCTGCTTGGAACCGTCGGCAAAGTTCTTGGCGGCATCCTTTGAAGACCTCTCTTCCATTCTAACTTTTGATGACCCCTATTACAAACATGTACAGATTTGAGATAGCCAAGGACTCTTTTGCTGCAGAGTACCGATGAGCTTATACATAGTTTCATAAATGCTAGCTTTTCCTAGGACATATAATGGATTTTGGATATTGCATGATTCAATTAACTGATCCTGAATTGATGCACAATATCTTCAAGCCTTGCTAATCGACGCCCCTCTGATGCTGTAATTTGAAATGCTATGATCAATCGCTGTGCATCATCATCCCAGAAGGTTTCATTGCCATCGCTTCGCACCTTGAATTTCTGCAATCGCCATACGTCGCTTGTCACTGTCTGCAAATAGCGCTTGTATCATCTCAACAAGTTCACGCTTCTCAAAGTCAACGAGCGAACCATCGCGGTACAGATCCAAGATATATGCCAAATTGGCTTCCAAGATCTCAAGACAATACCGAAATCTGAACCAGGATGGCACGTACGGCGCTGCCAGCGCTTGGCCTCCTTCGTCTTGCTGGAATAGCTTTCGCTCGACAGTCGACAGCAAATCGCCTAGCTTGGCAAGTTCAGCTGATTCTTGTTCAGCGATATCCGTCATGCTCATGACCTCGTACGTAAAGCGCGCAACAGCTGTCTCGACCAGGTTGCCAAGCGCTGTCAGAAGCGTGGCGCGAGACAACGTACTTTCCCATCGCTCCTGCAATCTTGAAAGCAGGTCGATACATTCTTGTAATGCTGCTGTGCATGTTAATTGCTGTGTCGGCGTTGTACAAGCCACGAAGCCATTAGCGCTATCGAGGATGAGATGAATCTGCTGTTGCTTTTCCTCAATTTCGATTTTGTAGAAGGACTCTGCGCTTCTTTTCAGCGACTTCGCCGTGTCTTGAAGGTTATTGTCCTTTCGAATGAGCATTGTGGCCAGATAAGAAAAGTCATTATAAAGCAGCATTCGTGGAAAGCCCAACTTTGTGAGATGCGGGACCAGACCGCGGTGTAGGAGCATGATCAAATGGATGATTTTTGTAAAATCTTTATGGGCCTTGTGTACTGGACTTTGGCTTTGCCGCAGGCGTGTCGCATCGTTTTGCAGAGCGTCCACAAGTGCCAAAAGCTCTTGCGGTAGTGTTGAGACTGTGTACCGTTCAGAAAGCGTCACTTTCTGAGATGGATGTGTAGTGATTGCGTCTGCCATTGTGGTGGGCTGCGCTCCAGGCGTTGTTGGGATAGGCAAATCTTCATCAAGACCCCACGCATCCTCCTCCTCCTCATCGCCCGCTGCTGCCACCTCTGGCTTCGTATCCTCGACTTCCCACTCTGATGAACCCCAGGCATCGTCTGCATCATCTTCGGTAGCACGCTTGGGCTGTTCCGCGTCGGCAGCAGGCGTTGTCTGCGCCAGATCTTTCCCAGACACATCTTCACGTACCTCGACTTGCTCCGTGGCGCCACTCCAGGCCATGATGACTTCACGGGCTTGGGCGAGCACAGTATCACGCTTCCGCACGAGCCAGTGCTGATCAATGCGTTCGACCCAGTCGCTCAAATCTGTATCTGACAGCAGGCCAAGCTGCGCTAGTCTTCTCTCGAATGATCGAACAGATTCTGTTAGCGCCTTAATGCGTTCGGTCGCTTGCACCTCAATTGGCAGTTGCGAGGGCAAGTATGAGCGCTGAAGCTCATTCAGCATGAGTGGTATCAGATTGTGCTGCAGAATAACAAGCGCATTACCTGGCAAGTTATCGGCAATGTAACCAAAAAGCAACTCCAGGGCCGCAAGACCAGCTTCACCTCTGCCCAATATGATTTTATCATCTACTTGTAGGCACTTTACCCCTTGCAGGATAGGTAGCACGAAAAGCTTTTCAAGCTTGGCTGAGAGGGCCTTGACTTGGTGATTGAGGGTTCCAAGCATAGACATGGCCGTAACAGCATCGGAGAGTGCTGTGTCCGATGCGATTTTGAGCTTAGTCTCTGTGATATCCACCTTGTTGAGCCAAACGTCTCGTGCAGGAGACTCGATGCTACCGTACTGACGAGAAACATCACCAGATAGCTCGATGTCCTGCAAAGCGACAATATCTTTATCCGTCTCTGCTTCCGTATCGGCACGCAATGTATTTAGCAGCTCAAGCGCTCTGCAGAAGGTACCTTCCTTCGATGCCTCGAGAGCGGCTCGGTAGCGGGTATCCAATTGTCGCATGTGCTCAAGCTGTCTTTGCTCCTTCTTCGCGGCTGCAAGTTGTCGCTCTAGCGCCTTAATGGCGCGTGCATGCTCTTTGAACACATCCGCTTGAGGAAATGGGACCGAACACGCATCAAGCACCCGTCGAGCTTCTCCTAGCTCTACGTCTTGCGTTTCTCCAACCTCTGCGAAGACTTCGCAGAGCCGCTTCCCGTGACGCTGTACAAACGCATCGCGTTGCTGCTCCACCTCTGGCAAACGCGCTTGTAAGAGCTGTGACAGAACAGCTAATTGTGCTGGATTTGATGCCGCAACTGCATCAATGCGGTCGAGCACTGCATCGAATGAGGCAGAGCTTTCAAGATCTCTTAACAGCTGAGCCGACATGCGCGCTCTCTGAGCGTCTCGTCAGCGCGGTAATCGGCAGTGCTGTCCTTTGGTCGTCTTTGAGTTCAGATGGAGCAGCACAGGCTAGTAGTCATGATAGTGTCTAGTTTACAATATGAACTTGCAGGAAACCGTGTATCCTTGAAGATATAGCGTTTGCCTTCGATTACACCCGTTGGTCTATCTCGCTTGAGCCTGGCGAATGGAAGCCAGCACCGGCCCTCTCCTTGTTCATCATGCCATCCCGCCGTACCCTTTTCGTCTTCACGGCAGGATAAAGATCGTATACCAATGTCCAAAGGTACAGATCGAAAATGAATGCCACAAGCCATTCCATCACAGCTGCAACAGACTGTTTCTGGTCATTGTTGAAATATACACCAAGAACAATGGCAAAAATGATGGCCAAAGTAATGATGACCAGCTTGCAGATATAAGAAGCCTTCAGCATACGTGCTCCTTCATGGTCCATGCGCAGCCAGCCTATTTCTGCAGTTGTGAAGATAGCAGAAATCGCAATGCACACAATAAAGCCGATGGTGAAGTGCCAGTGCAGTGTGTTGTGGTTGATACTGTCCTTGACTGCAAGTGAGATGAGACATGATCCGCCGGCAGCTGCAAAGAGGACGGCCAAGACACTGAACCATTTTTCGCGCTTCCTCAGGTTCGGGTCGAGTCTGGCTTTGTGTCGCAGATAACGCTCAATGGTGAGCGCAGCAACAAAGAATCCGACGGTGACAGAGTTGCACGCGATGAAAAGCGGCTTCTCAATAGCTCCAATGTCGGAGATGTAAGGGACTGAACCATTATCGGCCTTGATTCTTGGTTTCCCCTTGGCCGTCCAAATTGATAAGAGCGCAACTAGGACACCGAACCAGGTAAAGGCGGCGACAAGAGGCACCCAGGCATAGCCTAGGCCGACGTAGTGTTTAGCAGGCATTGGCAAAAAGTAGCTAAGACGAGGAATCGTTTCAGCGGATGAGCGCAGGTTTTCAATCACTCTGCACTCTCAGGATTCCATGACGTAAAACCAAAGCGGAAGCCCGGAATTCTAAATTGAAAGAAAACACAGCTTGGAAGGCCTTGACATCTTGGCAGGCTATGACAGGAAGAGGCCGATGGGAGCATATGTATGTTCGTTTATTATTTATGCATCATTATGCTCAATACCGTCTATTCAGCTCAGCATGATTATAGTGGCCAGGAGCTTTATTAAAGTTGACAGGATGAGCACCTATCTGCATGGCCGGCAGCACGCCCTGGAGTCCCGGAGGAACCCCTGGCAGGCCGTTGAGCGGGCTATGCGGAAGCTGCAACGGGGGAAGTTGCTGTTGTTGTGCGTAAGTCGGTAATATTGCATGACCAGCCATGCCTGTCGCATAGTGTATAGGCGGTAGTCGCTGGTATGACGCATGTGTAGGTTCGTCTGGTCTACCATCATTGACCGAAGTGAGCATGCACGCCGGAGATTGCGCAGGATTGGATGACTTGGGCGACGACTGCTCAGATACCGACGACCCAATGGTAGTCATTGACGGGTTGGATGCAGACCGTGTAATACCTGCCGGAGCCCTTTGTTTGCGTTTCGGTACCGCAAGCTTCTCAGGTTTCTCATCCCTGATAGCACGTTCCTTGAACTCTGACAGGTAGTCTTGATAGAGCTGATATTCGGCAGACTTGCGGTATGCATCCGTTTCCTTAGTATACTTGCGCTTCAACTCAGCAGCTTGTGCTTCAATCTTTTCCTTTTCGCTTCGCTCGAGGGTCTTCCATCGATCACCGACCACACGGGCCAATTGCGTGAACGTGTACTTTGATTCTCGCTCTTCGTCGCGTATGCGATTCGCAAACATGACATAGGCAGACGGTGGGCGCGCCGGTGCATTCTCATCAGCCTTGGGATGTCGCTTATACCTCCGCTTCGCAGGCGCGGCTCTCTCGAAAGGAGCATCGTCGGTGGCTACACTCGCCAGACTGGGCCGTCGTGTCGAGACAGTGTCAGAATGTCCGCTGCCGGCATCACCGTCGTGGCCTCCATCGCTTGAACCATCGTCGAGCGGCACTGTAGCTGGATGGCCACGAATTGTAGCAATGTGACGGAGCAAGATCCTCCTGTGACCACGCTTGATATCCAATGCTTCCCTGACATTAGCAAAACCGTGCAAGGAAGAGGAAACGGACAGATCAGATTCCGTAATGTCACACAAGCTCGACCACTCGTCAAAGCCTTCACGCTCGAGACGGTCAATATATTGAGTCAAGCCCAATTGCGCTAGCGTTGCCGCGACTTCGTGCCTCATGACCGAGGAAACAGGCTCAACTCTCCTTGGTCCTCGTGGACGATCCTCTGTGTGCAAGAGGTATCGAATTGACGCGTCAGGACCCCAATGTTGGCACAATACAGGTGACACAAGATGCCAGATGATGCTTGATTCTCGGGCCTTGGTGCAGGCAGAGTGATATTGATGTTCCCGTTTCAACGAAGATTGGATGTTGCGCAGCGCTCGGGCAACTGTCAGAATGCAACAAGGTCAGCTCACAGCTTGAGCAAGTAGTGCAATCGCTAGTCGGTATCAGGCCGTAAGCGCCAGGGGCCGGCGTGCCTGTATTTGACACGCACTGTTATTTTATCATCACGTCTATCATGCCCAGCTAATCGGTCACGCATAGAGGAGAAACCTTGTAATGACCCGCGTGCGCGTGTGTTGCCCGCTTGGCATCTGTAGCTGTCAGTTTCGCAACGCCTCCAGATTTGCGGGCCAACTTAGATTCTCCAGCTCTGTCAAGAACAAAAAGAAGGCTAAATTCCAGCTAAACGTTTTGGTGGCGCATTGCATTTGCCGAAGGGATCCGCGCACGCATTGCTACTTGAGTCTGCTTCTTTATATCGATAGCGAAGAATGGAGAAAAACGATGCGGTCACTCTCGTTCTTTGGCAGTCAGCTGAATGATCTGCCGCAGCATCAACATGTCCATCTGTTCTTTGTCGGGATTACTAATGCTTAGTGATCAGAATATCTTCAAAGCTCTGCAATCGATTGAGGAGACCTTTCTTGTGGCTGGTGAGCGGAGATAACCCTATGCTTCACAGGCTTTGCGCTCGTAGAAGATAGCAGCGACGGTCGGCTTGGCAGATTTTGCCGCTGGGTTCCGCCAAGTACACGGCATTGACGATAATGAGCTGAGGTCGTAATCAGGCTTCTATCCCTGCTGAACACATGTCAGTAAATGGAATCCATTGCCAAGGTCAGGCATTGCTGACCGATTGAATTACTGCGCGCTGCCTCAATGGCACGATTGAGCAGACCGCTGCCGTATTGCCCGTATGACCGAAGACAGACAATGATGACAGATTGACAGTAATCTCATTTCATATGGAGAATCAATGCAGCTGTGGACCTGTGGTTCATCCAAGCGAGAAGACCTCGCAGCGTTTCATATGTCGGAAAACGCCATCTCAACCTGCTCCGCTTGTCAATGCTGTCAAATGTCAACCATAAATCGCATGTGACAAAGCAGAGCCGTCAACATATAGCAAATTGATTCGCAGTGCCGCCGATTGCCAAGCTGGTCTAGACACAACGGCCTGCATGGCTACTAACATAGCAAGATTGTAATTCTGTAGACGTGAAGGGCTGATTAGCACAGAAATCGTTCTCGTACAGAGGGCACATCTGTCTTGCAAAAGCTTTTAGGCTGATAGCTGCCGATCTTTGACGTTCAGCGAGTTCAGCACATCCTGCATGCTCCAATCATTCGAGATCTTTCTCGGGACTAGTATTCTCCCAATTTCTCTGTATGAAAGCCATGCGCGGGGCATCCTTTTCGCAATCGGTCCCGCGTATCAAAAGTGGCATTTCGCAAAGCGGAATTGCACTTGCTCCCGAATTAAGGTTTGCCCAGGATTTTTTCTCCTCAGGATCTCTCCAAAAACGTGCTCGATTTCGATACGAGGGCCAAGTCGGCCTGACTACTGTCATCAATTTATGACGAGCATGGACGATCACTTGTCATTCTTGTGCAGGGCAAGTGACAGTGGGTGGGATTTGAGAAGGCCTGCTCAGCGCATAGTTTGAAGAAGAAAGATGTTTAATAGCAGAACGGACGAGGGATGTCTCACGTTCGTAGCACCATAGCCAGGCTAGCGCTAGTCAAAGCTTTTCGTGCCATCAAAGAGCGTTGTGCAGACAATGTCAAGAGTCCGCTCTTCTGCTGATTCGCATAAAAGAGACTGACTGGGCATTGCTCGTCTTGACGTGTCAGTCAGGCTCAGCTTTAGCACATCGCAGGCATCATCGTTGCGGCCAGGATGGCCATGCTCATTTGCATCTCAGACACAGAGTATTGACGTGCCATGGTCGATTCCTCGATATGAGCCTGCAAGCTGAGGCATGATACAAAAAAGCAGATATTGCTCCCATCTTGCCTCGATATGACACTTGCGATCGCGAATTTTGAAAATTGCGAGACCGCCGACGCGCGGCCGAGAGAATCCGTACTTGCGATACTTTGTAATCTGCAATGCTCAACAGCGACCATAAAGCACTCATCTCAGCCATCTAGTACTGAAGCATGTCAGACACTGAGCTCAAGCTTCTGAACAATGTCGAGCTCAAATTTGCATTAGCCAATGCTGATGCTTCGCTACAAAAACTGCTCTCGATTTATCTGTGTCCAGTCTTGCTCAAGCTTGACAGCTTGCATGCTGATGTTCGGCAGAAAGTCCGCAATATAATCAGCATGCTCTCAGGACGGCTGGCTAGTAGTCCCAATATCGTGCTTCCGTTTGATAGCTTGCTTGCACAATACAAGAGCCCGGTGCACAGTGCTTTCTTGAAGCGCTTTACGCTACACTTCCTCAAGATTGCACAGGAACGTTGTCCAATGGACGGTCACTTGTTGCCTCTACTCATAGGTGGCATTCATCTTGTCGACAAAGACCAACAGCAAGTATTAGTACAAATGATCTTCAAAGTATTCCAAGGCATGCATGTCCCTTCAGTCCCCACCGAGTTGAATGCTTTCGTTCAAAAGTATCAAATAGGTGGCGAGCTCGACCAGCGATTTCTATCACAAATGCTTTGCAATCTCATGCTTTTGAATCTGGCGGCTTTCACGCCAAATGGCAGAAGTAGCGCTACTTCCTTTCAGGGAATCAGTTCTGTGGATGCAGCATTTATCGCTCCCGATGGGCTACAATCATTCAGTGTTGCCAGTCTCAATAAGACCAAGCTTGGCGCGCTTCGATACCTATCTACAGATGTCATTCAAGCTAGACTACGCTTCCCGCCTGCGTTGTTCGCTTCCTTTGATCTGGATGCAGCCGTTCAACAACTCGCGCTCGATATCATTCGACGCAAGTGCGATGTCGATTGGGAGGACGCAGATCTGGTGAAGGATGTCTATCGCTTCTTGGCGCTCGGAAACAGCGACACGACATTGTCGACCAATGAGCAACCACCGCTGCTGGCACCATTAGCAGCACCGATACGCATCAAGCTTTTTCAGTACCTCTCCAAAAGCAAATGCGCAGTAAGGCATAGTGAACTGGCTTTGGCTGCCATGCTTGACGGCTTTAAGGCCGGACAGCCCAAGATGATACAAGCTACTGTGGGTTTCGTGCATTGGTTTGCGCGAACCGCGAATCTCGACGGACTGCAGAGAATGACTCGGCCTATCTTGATGCACTTGACCAATCATCTGAATGCCGTAGATGAAGGAGATGCTTCTCGGGGTTTCGCTTACATTGCTGTTGGCCTGCTTGCAAGTCGCGACATGCAATTCACTCAAGAAAACCCGGACCTGATTGCCAATCTCTTCGCAAGTCTTGGTCGTGCCAAGACAGATACCAGGCTCGCAATTGAAGAAGCCCTATCAAGCTGTATCAACACATTCAGATTCGCTCAAGCTGATGCTTTGTACGAATTGCGAAAGATTCTGCTCAATGTAGTTGTCAATCTGCCACCACATACGCATGCCACAGCAGTCCGCTTTGCTCTGAATTCATTCTCCTTCGGCGATGTTGGTGCTCGCTTCATCTGCTTGCTGGCTGCACGCAGTGAGTCAAAGCCAGAGATACAGCTTGAGTCACAACGTGGACTTGACCCCCATCAATTTCGTCTCTTCAATCGCATGAACGATCTTAGTCTACTGCCAACGGAAGCCGACAAGGAGCGGGACTCTCATCGTTATGACCTTCCAAAATTCGCTGACCTAGTAACTTGGCCAGTGCAGAACCTCATTCATGGTGAAATACTGGATCTGCAATCCCTCGAACAGCTGAGTCCGGATGTTGCTGAGATTTATATCATATTTGCGAGGCATGTCCTCATGTTCGAACTCCTTCAGCATCACCAGACTCTCGCAATTGACGAAAATTGGGCGACGGCTGTCGACAATGCACTAGAAAGCGATCCTGAAGCACGAACGATGATTAGTAGCGCATTAATCAATCAGTCTGCCGAATTTACCGCCTCTCTCGAACGATTAGAAGGCTTGGTAGCCCATTTGTTCCTGAGCGGCAGCAAGGCGGCCGTTGATATATCTCTCGAACTTTTGGTGCTGGGCTCAAGCATCGAGAAACCTTTGCAACGAGAGCTTGGCCAAATTTGCGACCTTTCACTTCATGCAAGCTCTGATGTGCAGGCGCAAATCTGTAGGATGCGTGCTATATTGAGTCTCAGGCTGACCGATGCCGAGGCTCAAGTCGATATCAAAAATGCTCTCCAACTTCTGCAAGAACCGTCGCAGACGTTTGGCAGGCGGTACGGGTCTCTCATGTATCTGCCTTACTTCATTTTACGCCTCTCATTAGCTGGACGAAGTATTATCTCCCTGGAGGATGTCAATCTCGTTTATGAGAGGCTGCTCAACCATCTGGACGACCGTGATGGGCGAATTGCTGAAGCTGCGCTAGATGGGTTGGCACAGCTCGCGCTCCTAGAATTGCCAATCGCTTTTGACTCGACCAAAATTCAGAGGCTTGTGTCCAAAACGACAAATCTTCGTATGAGAGAGGCTGCTATAATCACTTTGGGCTATATCTCATTGAGCTACACATCGACGGACGATAAATTGGAAGGCACAATTGCCTTCCTCCTGGACCAGCAAGATTCGAATGCTGTCGATACTTATATCGCTACTGGAGAAGCCCTCGCCATTGCTTTTGGTGGATTTCAGGCTTCTGTCGTGCCCATTAAGCTCAATTTACATCCATTGGCTGATCTGCCGGCAGTTGAAAGAGATGACCTCTTCGCCAAGACTGTGGACCAAATTTTGACATTGCATGTCCGCACCCCCAAAAAGACCTGTCGAAAAGCGGCATGCCTGTGGCTGTTAACGCTGATTCAGCTTCTGAAGCACAATCCAGTCATGACCTCCCGCCTCAAGCAGCTTCATCAAGCCTTTATGACACTCATGGCTGATCAAGACGAATTCGTGATTGAATCTGCCAGCCAAGGTGTTCAGCTTGTATACAAGCAGAGTGATCAAAAAACAAAGGACGAGCTCGTATCTAGCCTCATGGGGACATTTGCGAGCGATCGTGCTGCCAAGGCAGCAGCCGGCAATATTGGTATCTCTTCTGAAAGCGAGCTCTTTGCGCCTGGCACGATGTCTGTCGGCGACAACAACAGTGTCTCGACATACAAGGATATTTGCGACTTGGCTGTCGACATGGGCAACAACGAACTCGGTCAGTCCTTCAATTTAATATGACAATGCTAACTTTAGTTTATCAGTTTTTGTCTCTTGCCTCTTCTGCTTCGATCTGGTCAACGCGTCGTGGTTCGGCCTTAGGCTTAAGTTCTATCTTGGCTTCTTCAGGTGGCAACAATGTTCTTACGCAGAACCCAGCTCTGCTGAAGCGTCTTGTGCCGCGTCTCTACCGCTACAAGCACGATCCCTCCAGGACCGTCGCGAAGACCATGAACGACATCTTCACCCAGGTGTGTCCCGACGAAAAGGCTGCATTAAAGGAGCAATTTGACGATGTCATGCGTGAACTCCTCAATGGTTTGAGTGATCGTGCTTGGCGAACACGAGAGTCAAGTTGTAACGCCTTGGTAGGTTTGCTGCTCGGAAGAACTATGGCCGAGCTCGACCAATACACCGAACAGCTATGGCAGACTTCGTTCAGAGTGCTTGATGATGTCAAGGAGAGTGTCCGCATCGCCGCTCTGGGATTATGCAAGAGCCTGACAAGACTCATCATCAAAGGTATTGCCACCGAAGGCAAAGGTGGGACTGCCATGCTCGACGCCGCGTTGCCTATATTTTTGCGCAATCTGAAAAACCCTTCACTGGAGGTCAGCTCCTTTTCATTGGATACTCTACTCAAGCTGGTCAAAGCTTCGGGACGAGCGCTTCAGCCGTATCTTGCGCAACTTGTCGAAGAGTTCATGCTCTTGACAACAAATATGGAACCGGAGATGCTAAACTATCTGTCATTTCATGCGTCAAAGTACAATGTCACGCAAAGCCAGCTCGATGAAGCGAGGCTCGCTTCAATGCGATCAAATCCCATCATGGCTGCTCTGGAGGACTGTGTCGATCAATTGACTGAGCAGTCTGCGCCAGAGACCTTTTCGCGCGTATGTGGCATCATTCGACAGACAAACGGATTGCCGACAAAAGCTGCGTGTGCGCGATTCATTATATCTGCATGCTCAAGAAAGCCTCACCTGCTCAAACGGGAAGCAGACGCGCTCATTCAGGCGCTTTCGGGCAACCTCAATGATGCGAACGAAACAACGAGAACTGCCTATGCTTCAAGCGTTGGTTACCTGGCGCGGCTGTGCGAACCGACCAAGCTCCTGAACCTAATCACTTTTTTGAATAAGTCATTCTTTGCGGTGACTGAGCAAGACGCAAGCGATGCCTTGCCGCTTGTGCTTTCGGCCATTTCACAGAATGCTCTGGATCGCTTTCAGGCCCTTGCCACGGCCTTTGTGCCTGTAGTCTTTCTTGGTCTCCATGAGGAGGATGAGCGTATGAAGGGCTTGTTTGATCAGACGTGGCAGCGCTGTACCACGTCCAAAGCCGCATCTGTTCGACTCTACTTGCCAGAGATCCTCGAACTTTGCGAAAGACACCTGATTTCACCAATCTGGCGTGTCAAGCAGATTGCTGCACGATCTTTAGCAGATGCTGCTGAGGCTGCTGAGCTGACTGATCCTTCGTTTGAGCGAGTCTTCGAATTGGTCCTGTCGGCATTGACCGGTCGTTCTTGGAAGGGCAAGGAGCAAGTCCTCAACGCGCTCGTTTCTCTTGTCAAGAACCGCGCCAAGACGCTTTCTCAAAAACAGCTAGATGCTGCGAACGCTGCAATGCTCAAAGAGTTCAGAAGGACTGCGCCGGACTACAAGCGCAATGCGTTGACTGCCATGTCGACCTATCTCAGAGCAATACCACGTGCGAAGCTGTTTGAAGAGGTAGCAGAGACTCTTGTTCCATTCTTGTTGCTGGTACCTGGCAAAGATGCTGATGGCGACGAGGAAATGATCGATTTGGATGAGATCAAGGACAAAGAACGTGCTCCGATGCGTCTCGTGATAATTCAAGCTTGCATCGCTTGCCTGTTCAGTGCTGTTCGGCCGGCACTTTTGAGCGCCGCTCATCAGTTGACCAAATGTGTCGAGGTTGCGGAACATATTCACAAGCAGAACTACCCCTGGAATGTCACTCTTCAGCTGCTACACTCAGTCACAGAGGTATTTCAGTTGTACAGAGAGTCCGGCCAGAGTGTTCCTGCGCAACTTAGCAAGCGTATCTGGGCAGTCATCTCTGATATTGCCGAGGATCAGTCCTACATGACGCTTCGAGAAAGTGCAGTTTCTGCAGCTGCAGCTGTGCTTACGGTGGTCGAGCAAGCTCCCGACTCGGCTAATTTGCGTCAAGAAATGCTGGCTGATATTGCAAAGTTCAACGCCAACGAACCAAGTCCTGCTATCAAAGCTGCTTGGGCGAAACTCGAGACAAGTGTAATATAAGTACAAACAGCTGCTGTCTGGTAGATTCATGCAACAGCCCTTCATTATTGCTATCCACCATTTATCTACTAGCCTTTTACAATCTATTCAATTCAAAAATGGTAATTGATGCTGAAACCGCTCCAACCAAGTGAATGTCTCAAGTGCGGGTGATGGGACCACTGCCGATGCCAGCTCGACGACTTTTGTAGCAACCTGTTCGACCAAACGCTGTATCGGCTCACTGTACGAAGCCGTCTCTGCTGCTTTGCAGGCAAACGCACGACTCGTGCTATGAAACCCTTGTACCGCTTTGAAATGATACCATATACCACCAAGAATAAATAAGTGCCAAAGATTATGTGAGTTTAAAATGAGGTCAAAGGTGCCTGGACGCCACTTTTCCGGGAATCGCGAGGCATAGACTGCGACCCCTGCTGCGTAGCATGCGAGAGATTTGATGACAGGGGCGAAAAAGTAAAGCGTGCGACTTGCTGATTGCGAAAGAACAATGTGCGTAATGGGCAATACGCCTGAAAATGCAATACCGAGAAAGAAGCAGATCTTGAAGCCACGATTTTCAACCTTGTCAAAGAACTCAAACCATGGGATGATAGTGCCGAGCACACCGAGAGCACTTGTAAAACCGACGTAGAAGAGCTGTTTCCAAGGATCGCAATAGAAGCCGTGATATTCCATGGTAACAATGGAAGCGGCGATGAGAACGGAAATGCCGACATAGTCCATGCACGCGAGTTTCTTCATCGCTTTCAAATTGGCGATATGCGCAAATGTGTGCCAGAGCGCGGACGCCATCAAACATTTGAGCGCTGCTGCGAGAAAGACGAAAAAGATGAGCCGGTCGTAAAAAGTCATTTCTGAAAAGGCAGGAGATTGTGGGTAAGCCCAAAGTCCGATGCTGCAAAGGAAAATAAAGCCAGCAAGATGTGTCCAGATGTTGCCAGTCTCATTGTGGATCTGGAAAGCTGAACAAGCGCATCTTGCTGGTGAAGCGTAGAAGCGATAGCCACTTTTGATGTAATCATTATTGCGCCACTCGAATGGAAGCTCTGAGTAGCTCAATAGACGTGTCGACGCCGTAGCAACAGCCGCTTTGATTGCTGCGACACGCACGGCTGCTTCTTGTGACCCACGCGAGATTTCCTCTTGCAGATGCGATATCTTTTCAATGACAGATTGCCGGCCTTCTTTGAAGCGGGAGTAGTAAGAGTGCTCAATTTCTTGGAGCGCATGCTCGAGGAATCTGCGAGCGCCATGAATCCGCTCAGGCAGCGGTGACGCTTGTGTTGCTTCATCGTCTGTATCTGACATGCCTTCATCTGGATTGCTTGACAGCACTGAGGCGTACTTACTTTCGAGTAGCTTGAGTACGACAAGCGCTCTTCCTTTCGCCTCATCACCGACACGACAGGCGGAATCTTTGAAGATCGTCCGTAATGTATCATATGCAGCGGCTAATCGACTATCCGCCAACGAAAAGTCGGAAAAGTCAAGATGTGAAAAAGTGCGCTCGACTCGATCTAGAACGAGACCTAGCTTAAGCAGCGCCACTGATTCTTCAATTGCATCTTTGTCTGTATCGCGCCGACCGTTGAATGTCCGCCGACGTAGTGGCATGGGCAGCGACGGCCTTTCGCCTCGATTCCGCAAGTGCAGATCCAAATCGGCAATGGCTGCGCGCGAGGAATCTGATGTTTGGGAAGATGCTGAAGCTGATGAAAGTGGTCTCAAATCATCTAAAGCGAGTGCTGAGCCTCTACGGGCCTTCTTTTGCGACGTCATCTGGTATCAGAGTGCCCTTCAAGCTGTGGTGCGTCGGTCTTCAATACCGGGCTTCTCTGATATGTCGGATGCTCTGTGAAGTAGATGTATTTCCCGTTTCAAAGCAAAGGAAGGCCTTGTACGCCTCGTGGCTAGGTGAAATGTTTGTCGTGATGGAGCGCTTCCTGGTGTTTTTGTCGGTAAAGTCGAGATCAGCAGTGCGAGGCTGAGCAGGAAGAAGTCAGCTGCAAGGTGTGCGAGGTCTCTGTGTTCATTGAGGATGAGGATGCATAGGCTGTGCTTTGTGTTCAAATCTACCGGCCTAGGCTACGGTGGTATTCCGATAGCATCTTCATCTTCATGCCTTGACCTTGTCTTTCCTTGTCCTCATACTACAAGATCTATCTGACAAGTGCACGTCAAGAAGAACCTTGCGCGCTTTATACTACGCATGCAAGGCTTATTCGATGCTCGAGATGCATGTCTGACCCTCGCTATCCATGCTGATGGGCGGTCCTCCTTTCCCAGCCGAGATGTCCGATACATGACTATAGCCATCTCTTTATCAAGCAGGACACAAAGGCTTCATCAAAACTTGATTCTCTAGCAATACGTCTATCATCAATACTGCTCTACAAAATGCAGTTCTCGCATCGTATATCATGTATCATATCATCGCATCACTCCTCCAAGTCGCCTGCAACAGATGCCTGCACCTGCGTCACAACAGTCATTGAATTCTGCCTCGTCATCGTATGCCCCGTACTTGGCTTCGTCGATGCAAACGCCAATGTCGCTTGCTTATCACCAGATAAAGTCGCCAAGCTAGATAAAACGCCAAACGTCGATTGCACATAATTCTTCGCATCCGTGTTGCGTGAACCAACCGTTACTGTCAAGGTCGTGCATCCATTGCCTTGTTGCTGTAGTGCATAATTGTTAGCCCAGGCGAAAATCTCCTCATCTGCACGGTCATTGCCAAAGACAATGATAAACCCTGGAGAGTCTTTCAATCCTGCCAAAACATGTTGCGCTGCAGATGCCTTGTTGACTTGTATAGGCTCAACCACCAACATACCCTCCATCGGAATCGCATGCGCACCTTGACCCGCGCAAGAATCTGAAATATGATTACACAACTCAGCAGCTTGTCGTTGTGCCAAGGCGTGATTCTCCGCTTGTGCATAGTGAAATACCATGCGTGAATTTTGCTCCTCAATGACACTTCCAGGCGTACGCTCACGATAGTACGTTAGGATTTCCCGCACATTTGGACGCCATGAAAGATCAGTGCTGGTCGTGAGATCTTCCCAATTGCCTTCATCCGCTGTACGCAAGTATCCGCCATTTTCTGCAATCAAGCCAAGTCGGTGGACACGTCTGAAGGTACGCTCCAGCTCAGAAGGGGTGCGTT
The DNA here is from genome assembly GCA_003717255.1 of Protomyces gravidus. Taxonomy (NCBI): domain Eukaryota; kingdom Fungi; phylum Ascomycota; class Taphrinomycetes; order Taphrinales; family Protomycetaceae; genus Protomyces; species Protomyces gravidus. The sequence continues at coordinate 94,555 of QXDP01000134.1, read as the reverse complement.
CGCTTGTCACGTAAACGAAATTACGCTCATCAGCACACAACTTGCTCAGCACTTCAATAATCTTGTTTGTTGAAGCCATGATTTGCTTGTGTGGTCCCCAAGGCAGCAGAGTGCCTTCATAATCGATAAAGAAGAGGCGTCGTTCAGCTTGGCCAAAAGAACCGATAAAGGCATCCGGATTGAACTTCGGCAAATCAACAGTCCTTCGCTTTTGCTGGCAAATGAAATCACTTTGAATGCGTGAAATAAAGGTTGTTGCCCAAAGCGATGCATCGTCCTCGAGAATGATCTTGTTGAGATTTTCCCAGCGCTTTTTCTTTTCCTCCTGCGACATGGTCAGTGCCTGCAGAATTGCATCGGCGGTCTGTTTATAGTCGAAAGGATTGATCATGAGGGCGTCTTTGTCCAGTACTGTTGCCGAGCCCACAAATTCACTCAAAATCAGTGGATTTTTGAGCTTTCGCTGCGAATAAATGTACTCGTGACAGGTCAAGTTCATGCCTTCGCGCAGAGAAGTTACCATGAAACAATCACAAATCGACAGAATGCCCAGAAATTCGTTGTAGTCAATGTCGTGCTCGAAGAGGTGTACTGGGATGTGTCCCGAAATGATATCGGTGAAGCGTCCATTGATGCGATTCACGATATCCGTGATTTGCTGCTTCAATTCCGGCTCAGTCTTTGAATCCTGCCCATACTGCAGCATAATAACCTGATCGCGCCAAGACGGATTATTCGACAAGAACCGCTCAAACGCCAACAATTTCTGCTTTACACCTTTAACCGAATCGAGCTTATCGCGTCCAAAGATGATTTTCTTGCCTCCTTGGCGTTCGCGAACTGTTCGTCCATAGAAACTCACCTCTGGAGCCTTCATACAGCATTCAAGTTGTGCTGGATCGACACCGATGGGCATCGCCACGATATTCACAAAAGAGTGATCGAGCTGAATACCATGCTCCAGCGCTTCAATATATAGCAAACGCGAGCACGTCTGCTTAAAGTGATCACACTGTGACTCTGTTTGAAAGCCAATTACATTCGCACCCAGCATACCTTCGAGAATCTCCATACGCATCGCAAGACATCGAAAGATTTCCGAACTTGGAAACGTGATATGCAGGAAAAGACCAATCATGGCTTGCGGGTGTCGTTTGCGGATCATACCAGGTACGAGGAGCAAGTGGTAGTCGTTGACCATGACGACGTCGCCGCGTTTATACTTGCTGCTGACCATATCTGCAAATGCTTGATTGACAGCCACATACTCTTTCCACGATTTCTCCTCGTACACCTTGGCACGCGGCTGATCAGGGATCTGGTAGTGGAAGAGTGGCCAGAGGATGCGTTTGCAGTAGTGTTGATAGCATGCTGAGAATTCACCATCGCTGACGGTGACCATGTGGCTATCAAGACGTTCTTCAAAGTCTTGCTTGATGCGCGTCATGGTCTGTTCATCAACTGCGTCTGTTGCAAAGCCACACGTACCCACCCACTTGACATTGCCAATCCTATTGGCTTTCGAAGCAGCAGCAATAGCATGTCGCAAACCGCCATTTCCTTTCAGCTGATCAAAGATCTCATAGTGCGCATTGGCATATCGTGGATCTGACGTGAGTGAACGACGACGATCATGCGTCTTGACAAGCTGACGCGACACTTGACGAGCAGGAAGCAAGTCTTCTTCAAGTACCTGCTCCGCTGGTCGCGTCTTGCTCGTTGTGCGTGCAAATGCCGGTCGCACAGGCACAATGGCAGCAGGTGGTGGCGACGAAGCGCGCGATCGGGGAACTTGCAAGATTCTTTTTCTCGTACTCGCACTACCAACACTGCCTGATGCTGACGCAGTGAGTCCTTCGCGTTGCGCTGCTTGCAATCGCGCATGTAACGAGCCGATTGCGGCATTTTGAGCATGTTTATCGTCGTAGCTACTGGTTCTGCGTAATAATGGCGATCCATGCTGCGACTCTGGTGGTGTTGTTGGACTTGTAGGGAGCTGAGCAGGTGTGTAAGTCGTGTTGGATGTTGGCTGCGATGCAAAGGAGTGAAGGAGGTTTGGCACTGGTGCGATGTTGAGTGTTGCTTGTGTCTCCTTTTTGCTGCCATTGCTATTGCTGTTGCTGCTGCTGCTATTGATGTTGCTGATGCCACTGCTTGACGATATGCCTCCTCCATCATGCTGCCCATCATGCTGGCCATCATGAGCGCGTCGCCCAGCAGCAGAACCTATTCCATTGCCATGACCAGCTGACTCTGAAGCAGTCTGAAGGAAGTCAGCTTGATGTGGGTGGGGCGATCCTCCGTGGGAGTCTGACTCTTCCACGACAAATTTGAGTGTCTTTGGCAAGAATAAGGCACAGACAAAGGTAGTCATGTGGACCTGTCTAGCCTCTTGATGGTAGGTCTGATCTAGCAAGCCATGGACTGTGTGTTTTGTCTTGTAGCTTCTTGATGATGATGATGCTGGTGCTGCTGCCTTGGTCACTGCAGAGTCTGATGAATGAAGCAAATCGAAATTCCAAATTTGATGCCAAGGAGTGGAAGTGGGAGTGGGAGATGGGGCACAGCGAGAGAATCATATAGAATTGTAGATGATAGGAGAACAGTTGTACTTACCTAGGTAGATAGGTAGGGATGTAGGTAGGTAGGTAGATAGGTAGGTAGGCCTGATTGCAATACGATAGACTCGTAGTAGATATATTCACTTTATGCAGTAATATGTCCATTCCACTTGGTGCGAGAACATACATCATCGCCAAATACAAACGCATACGAGAGTGCCTTGATCAACTCGGAGAAGGAGATGCTAGGGGCCTGCTTCCGTCAAAGAAAGAGTGCTAGCTTCGCATCGAGACAGATAGGATGCGCCATTTCCCAGGCCAGGTGGCAGACTACACATCGACCCGCAAAGCAGCATTCTATATCCTTCACTGAACGCAAGCTCAATATACCATGGGAAGACGGCAAGACCTCTAGCTATCATCATGTACAAGTGCTTCTATATCGAATCTATACTAATGCAAGATATGGCTACGCGATCACTGCAGAAGCAAATCATGCTTCCATCCAGTCACACATCAGCGTCTCCTCGATACATCCGCCATCCCACTCCAAATCAAGCCTACAAATGTCGAGCCAGGCGAAGAAGGCCTCACGCTGACTTGGCAAGACGGTCATGTCAGCTACTTCACCTACGACTGGCTGCATCGACATTCCTATAGCCCGAAATTCGCGCGGCCCGATGCATTAGAGGTCCAACAACACTTTTGGGGCTCAGAGATTAAAGAGGCCTTGCCAACCATCGCTTATGAGGACATCATGGCATCAGATGAAGGTGTCGGGCAATGGCTCACTCAGATCCACACCTATGGATTCAGTCTGGTGAATGGCACGCCCATAGACCCAGACAAGACACAATCGCTCCTCGAACGCATCGCATTTATCAGGCAAACGCATTACGGCGGATTCTACGATTTTACCGCTGACTTGGCACATGGCGATCTAGCATATACAAACGTCGCCCTGCCGCCGCATAATGATACCACATACTTCTCCGATCCAGCGGGACTGCAAATGTTTCATTTACTCGAGTTTGATGGTACCGGGGGCGAGTCACTTCTTGTCGATGGGTTCAAGGCAGCTAAGCAATTACGCCAAGATCATCCAAAAGCGTATAGTACGCTCTCTCGTGTACGCGTACCGACCCATTCTGCTGGTGACATTGATAAATGTATCACGCCAAGTATCGGTGGCGGCGCCTTCCCCATTCTCAACCATGATCCAGCGACAGGCTTGCTTTCACAAGTACGCTACAACAATGAAGATCGCAGTACAATGACAACATTCACAGACGATCGTGAATTGGAAGAGTTTTACGAGGCACTGCAAATCTGGCATGCACTCCTTATCAGCAAAGAAATGATGCTACAGTTCCCCATGAAGCCCGGGCAAGCGCTCATATTCGATAATTGGCGCGTCTTGCATGGTCGTACGGCGTTTGATGCGACAAAACGGCGTATTTGCGGTGGGTATGTCAACATGGATGACTACCAAAGTCGACGTCGACTTACGACAAGAGGCAGAGACGCCGTCATGTTTGATCTATAGTTTGATGTATAACGCCATATCTACTCTGCTGTATAAAACGCATATCTACTCTGTGGCTTTGGGCTTAAGCTCAATAGGCTTCACATTCTCCTCGAATGGTACGCCAAGCTCGAGCAACTTGCAAAAGACCTTGGCAAAGTCTTGGTAGAACAAATCCTGGTCCTTTGCGTACTTTTCAACAACGGGCTTGAATTTCTTATCCTTGATAAGTGCCATATCGGTCGGCAACATCATGAGCGACTTTGTTGTGACGTCCTCGAATTGCTTAGGACCATTCCACTTTTTGTTCTGCCACTTCTCTTCCATCAGCAGCTTGTAGTAGTCGTTGGTCAGTGTCGTTGGTGAAAAGGTCCATGGTCCAGTGAAACCAGATCGATCATCGTGGCATCGACCCAGTGCATGCGCACCACTCAATGCAACAATCTCCTCATCGTTGAATCCCATTCGGTAGAAAATCTTGCGCAGATGGTCTTGATCAAGACTTGCGTCCGGCAAACGTCCATCAGGTGTGCAAAAAGCAACATCCCGATCCTGTCTTCCTGGTCGCCAAGGGATCTTCACCGCACCCAATGACATTTCCTGAATCGCCGCAACACCTGCCAATGTCCATAAATCAGAGAATGAGATCCATGGGTGCTTCTCATGCACCTTCTCAAGCACCTTGCGCGCTGTATGAAGACCAGCATTCGCGCCATGGTCCGATTCAGGCGCCCATCGCATCGTTGCACCATTACTACCGCCTGTCTTTGTGTCCTTGTCGTACGTACCGGATGCATGCCATGCAAGTCTCACAAGCACAGGGCCATATGAGCCATCATCGTACTCATCCGCATCCAGCTGGTCAACGATATCGTTGTAAACCTTCTGATAATCGTGTGTCGAAGTGGCAGCCTTGACTGAATCCTTCAAATCAAGCTGTTCACCAGCAGAATTCTTTTGTGAATAGAGGTAGTACCCTCCTGCACCACCGGCAGCAAGAAGACCGAGAATAAGAGGCGTCTTGCCTGCGCCGCCAGTATTCCTGCCGGCTTGGGTGGCATTAAATCGCTGTGCAACCTTTTGAGGACGAACAAGAGGTGCTTGCCGTCTTAATGCTGCTCTGAATGCAAATGCAGACTGCTTGAACATCGTTGCTAGTGATCTGTAAGTGATGTGTTGGGCAGATGGGAAAGGAGAGCGAGTTTTAGATGGCAAAATGGATTGAAAGTGTTCTAGAACCGATTATGTAAGAGGGCATGATAAAGGGTGGCGTATATCGGCAGAACTGTCGGACTATCCTCACTCAATTCAAAATTGGCTTGTACACCAGATCAGAATACGACTTGCATAGCTCCATTATAGAATGTGACTGCTCGTACTTTGCTACATCTTTCGTGATCTGCCAATCAAAATCACGCAATAGATCATCCGCATTCAGATGGAACAACAAACTCATGCTCCGAGTCCAGATCTGCGTGTGCCATTCTGCTTAGCCTGCATGCCGTGTGTAAACTGCTTCTCAAGCTCAACTTCCGCCCTGCGCGCTTGTTTCATGGCCTTGCTAGACTGTTGGCTGTGTCGGCCGTCGTCAGTAGTAGTGACACCAGTCTTTGCTCCACCCATCAGCTTCATGAATTTGGCCGACTTGCTCCCAAGTGCCGAAGCAGCGCCAGACCAATTGCTTGATTGAACTGATTGCTCTGTGACGGCCTCCTATAGCAAGAGTCAGCAAGGATTCAGCATCAACACACAATCATGCCTTAGCAGCCGCTTCCTTGGCTGCAGCTTTCGCAGCCTTTTTCGCTCGTTTGCGTTCTTTCTCCTCATTTTTTGTAGCTTGTGAAGATGCAGCACTCGCGACAGATTCAGCTTCTATGCTCTTGACTTCCTTCTTTGCGTCCTGCTTGGCCTCCTTCTCGACCTTCTTGCGCGCTTTGCGAGCCTCCTTTGATTGCGTAGCATGTTCTAATAGATCGGGCTTGTTCTCAACATCCTCTTGTGTCTCGGCCTGCTTGCTAGCTTCGGCCTCCTTCTTTGCCTGCTTTCGAGCGATTTTGGCAGCCTTTCTCGCGGCCTTGTCTAGCTTTCCCTTCTTTTCTGCGGGCTCGCTTGTTGAAATATCGGCCGTAATCTCTGGCGCTTTTGCGTTTGACTTTGCTGCTTCTGCTTCGCGCTGCCTCTTTGCAAGCTCCTTCTTGACTGCCGCCGGACCTTTAAGCTTTTTGATTTCAGCCAACGTTCGTTGACGCTTGACACCTTTTTCTTGCGGTTGCGCGGACTCTTCCATATCCTTAAAAGAACGCTTCTTGGCGTCACGCAAATCAGGCGCACGATGCGCTTGTCTGTTATTGCGGCTACTAAACTGCTGCCCGCGTCGGCCGGCCGGCTCATGTGCTAGAGCAAGCCTTGAAGGATGGATGGCCACTTCACCTTCTACAGGCGTCGACATGCCTGATGCCGAAGCCGAAGCAGCTTGTTCCTGTTGCATGATCGCAGCACGCGCTGCCATTTGCTCGATAAATGCCGTGCGATCTGCTTTCGCTTGAATGTCTTCCGGTGTCATGGCTGGTGGAGCTTTCTTTGCTGGCCTTTGAGATGGCTTCTTGCGATGATAGAGGCCCATCTTGACTCTGCTGAATAGATGCTGTTCTTAGCTAGTTCTATTGCATCTATTTCACTTTTCATCGCTCGACTTTTTCTTGGACTTCATCTCACGCCGCCAAATTGAACAGCATCAACGCGACAAGGGAGTCATCAAGTGGTAGCAAGTGTACAAAGGCCCGCTTACTGTAGTCATGTCTGTCAAAGAAGTCACTAGCTCCAATGAATTTGCCTCACTCAAAAACAAGTCAGCCCTGCTCGTAGTAGACTGGTTCGCAACGTGGTGCGGACCATGTAAAGCCATTTCGCCCAAATTCGCACAGATTGCAGCGCGGCCAGAGAATGCTGGCGCTACATTCATCAAAGTCGATGTCGACAAGGTGCGCGATGCTGCTCAGTCATGTGGTATCTCTGCTATGCCTACCTTTCAGTGCTTTAATAAAGGCAGCAAGGTGGATGAGTTGAAAGGGGCGAATTCAGCTGGCTTAGATGCGATGATCAAGAAGCAGGTTGCCAAATACGCAAGTAATGGCGTATCGGACGGAGGCAGCGCATCTGGTACTTCTGGCGCTGGTTCATTGAATGGCAATATTGACATCAAGCAGCTTGAGATGAGTAATGCTACTGAGGAGAGTAATGTGCGCAACCTATTCGACACAAGCAGCAGGACTGTGGTCAAGAGTGATAGCGACGAACAGCTCATGCTGTACATACCTTTCCAAGAGTCTTGCAAGGTATCAAGTCTCGTGCTGCGCGCCGATCCCGAAAAGCTTGACCATGCGCCATCTAAGCTCAAGCTATTCGTCAATCAGCCAAACATACTTTCATTTGACGATGCTATGTCTCTTCCATCGACGCAAGACATCGAGGACATCCAATACAATACCAAAGGCGAGGCGACTGTCCCGCTGCGCTATGTCAAGTTTCAAAAAGTCATCTCTCTTGTTGTCTTCATAGAAGGAAACCAAGGCGACGAGGATGTAACGATGTTGCAGAGCATCGATGTCCAGGGCGAGATTGGAGCGAATAATGCGAGTGGGACAATAAAGAAGGTCGAAGATGCATAGACTAGCAAGCAACATCGGTATTAGTGACTGTCAATTTTTCGCGTCGCTTCCATCACAACAAACAAAGAAAAAGGCGACGAGCAGCAAAGTCATATACACAACAAGTATCACTGAAGAAGAGAGTATTGTCTGGCCATAGCTAGAGACTCGCGTCCGCAGCAGATGGGCCTCTTCGCGGTATCGACGCCGGCCAAGAGTGACAAGACGGCCAGCACGATGGAGCAGACAAATGAATCCATCAATATGACCTTCGATCACGTCGAATCCTTCGTCGAGCCAGCGAAGCCGCGCGCCGCCAGGCCCATCTTGGTCCCTCGCAGCGCAAACAGAAGAGGAGGCGAATTCACGCCGATTCTGAGGTCGAGCAAAAAGGTCAGGCGGCCGTTGCCCTTTTCAGTCAAGCGCGGTCAGACACAAGATGCAAGTATGGCTGGCACGCCTGGGCGAAATGGAACATTGGATCAGAGCGATGTGAGTGCGTTCACATCAGGGCTCTCACCAGTGCCGCGTGGTAAGGACGGCAGCATTTTTGGAACAGAGCGCACAGCTCGCACACACGGAACACGCACACAAGGGCGCGGAACATCGCCTTCTGCGCGGTCGGACATGCTTGAAGGCGGAGGTGGTATGCGTGAGCAGGAGAAGCTGATGGATCAGATGAAGAAGGACAACTGGGAACTCAAACTCAAAGTCTTTTTGCTGGAAAAACAGATGCATCAGTCCTCACCGGAACATGTTCAAGCCGCACTCAAGGAAAATATCGAGTTCAAGATTGAGCAAGCATCCTTTGCAAGAGAACTCAACAAGTACAAGCGTCTGCTGGCGGAACAGGAACAAAAGGTCGCTTCGCTCGGAGATCGCGTCGAGGCGAGCGTCAATTGCTCGCTACCACATATGACAGACGAAGACCGAGATCTGCTCGATGAGCTGGAGCGTGAGCGTGACGATCTTCTGAATGACGCGGAAGACCATCAGTTCCAAATCCGTGAGCTTGAAGCGCAGGTCGAAGCCTTGGCCGAGGCACAAGCGCAAATTACAGACCTGCAAGAGGAAGTAGAGGGCTTGAAGGAGAAGCTCGAACAAGCAGACGCAGCACAAGAGGAAGCTGATCAAGCGACGGTCAAGCTCAGCGAAGCTGAAGACCAGATGCTCATTCTGCGCGATGAGCTTGCATCATTGCAATCAAAGCACGATGACCTCTTGTCAACAACACGCTCAGCTGATGACGAGATTGTATCGCTCTTGCGCGACCAAGTCGAGCAGAAGGCGAATGCCGTCTTGGACTTGTCGACAAAGCTGCGCAATGCCGAGCGGGATACAAGTGCACTTCAGTCACGTCTGGACAGTATCTCGTCGCGTGCTGCCGCTTTGGAGGAACGCAACGACACACTCGAGTCCGACAATGAAGATCTGCGTGCTGCACAAGAGACCCTGCAACAAGAACGTGATAGTTTCGAAATCCAGGCAAATGCTTTACGGCAAGAGCAAGGCAGCCTGCAGCAGCAATTGCAAAAAGCCCAAGATGGCATTGAAATGCTGCAAGCTGAACTGGCTGAGCGACAAGAAGATATTCTGGAATTGCAAGGAGCGTTGCAGGATCGATCCATGGAGGTGCGCTCGTTGGAGGAGCGTGCTGAAGCGCGCGCAGAGCGTCCGCGTGTCAATGGCGACTCCAGCGATGAAGTGGAAAGGCTGGAGCATGCCTTGCGCGAGGCGAGCCAGGAAAGCGATCTGCTGCAGCAAGAGCTTGAAGGATTGTACACACGAATTGAACAGCTCGAGGCGAACGCGGAGGAAGCAGGTGAGTCGATACAATGAAGATACTGAAGACTGACAGCAGACAAACGAGAGCAGAACAAGCAACGCGAATTGGTTGCATTGCAACGCCAACTCTTGCAGACGCAGACCAAGGCTGATGCAGCTGAGCGAGAGACAAATGCATTACGACAAAAGCTTGACAGCCAGCAGGCGCGTGCGGCTGAGCTCGAATCCCAAATCAAGCATCTCGAGACATCTGGCGATGCCGCCGCGAATGCAGTGCACGAGCGATTGCGCGAGGCAAATGCTGAGCTGCGCGGCCAGAACGAAGATCTCGAGATGGCTTTGCGCGAAAAGGAGGATGATCTGGATTCAGCGAATGAAGAGCTCGAGAAGATTTCTGCGGCACTGCGCAAAGCTGAGCAGAGCATTCAAACAACAAAGTCAGCTTCGTCTCTGATAGAAAGCCAATTGCAAGACGCTAAAGAACGGGCAGTAGCTGAGGAAGACAAAGTTGCTCAAGCATCCCGCGCATTACAGCAGACGCGTTCGCAGCTTGACGATGCACAATTGCGACATGCTCAGGAGTTGCAGAGACTTCAGCGTCAAGTCTCTTCTGAGGAGGAGAAGGCCATGGCACTTAACACTTCCCTGCTCAATGTTCGCGCCATGCTCACTGAGACGCAGCAGGCGCACAAGGTCGAAGTGCAGACCATGGCACGAGCGCATGCCAAGGAGCGATCGACCTTGGAGTCTCAAGCGCGCGAGCTCGAGTCATCGCTGAATGCGCAGATTGCTCAAGGGCAGCGAGCGCTTCAGCAAGCTGAAGAAAATGCCACTTCCGTTGCCCGCGAGTTGTCAAACACCCAAGCACAAGTCGCACAGCTCGAGACCAACATCGCGCGGCTGTCGCAAGCCGAGGAGACGACAAGCTCGAATCATGCTAAATTCAAGGAAGCCCTACAGGCTGAATCGGCTCGGCATCAAGTTCGTGAGCGTGATCTGCAACAACAAATTGACGCCCTCGAGACGCAAAAGCTGAACCTGAAGAACGAGATTGAGGCGCGTCTCGGTGAGCTCCACAGCTTGCAAGATCAGGTGCGCACAGCTACAGCCTCCGAAGATGACATGCGACACGAAGTGACTGTTTTGCAGCAACAGCTTGATGAAGCACAGTCTGAGTTGCAATCGCACCAAGACCAGCTCAAAGACCGCAGTTTTGCTGTGCATGATTCGTCCAGCCGAGTTACGAAGCTGGAGGGCAAGATTCGCGAGCTCACCCAAGCCTTGCAAACGGCACGCGATGAGCACCAAGCGGCGAAAGTGCGCGCAGAGCAGCAAGCCAAGTCTGAAGCAGATAAGGCTGAAACGGCGACAGCGAAGCTCAATGCCGCGCAATCCAAACTTGCACTTCTTGAGCAAGAGAAGAAGCGCCTCGACTTGAGCTTGAATGCAGCTGATCAGCGCATTCTAAGCAGCAATACGCGACTGGCAGAGATGCAGGCTGAGCGCGAGGCACTCGAGCTTCGCCTCGAACAGGCAGCCTCTTCTGGCCCAGAGGAACAGCTCGACGTGGATGAGTCAGAGCAGACCAGGTTGCGCAAAGAAGTCTCAACGCTTAAGGCGGAGATCGAGGAGCTCAAGATTCAGATAGACGAAGTCGCTGCTGAGCGCGACTTGCTTGAAGAGCAGCTTGACGAAGCAGCGGTTGTTTCGGAGGACAGTCGAGCGCAGGCTGCGCATCAAGCTGCAACGCTGTCTGCGCAATGCAAAGCAACACAGTCGCAACTTCAGGAAGCGCAGGATAGTTACGCAAAACTTATGCAACAGCATCAAGGAGCGCTCGATGATTGTGCAACTCTCGAGTCAGAGAAGCACAGGCTGGCTCTGGAGCTGGCTGATGCAAGAGACGCTCTGGCTGTTGCGGACACCAAAAATGTTGAGGCATCGTACAGGGCTGGACTGGATGATGAGACTGATCTGAGAGATGAGACGCGGCACCTGGCACAACAGATCAAGGAGCAAGATGCAGCGGCATCTGAGGCGCAGAAAGACTTGGCAAGACTTTCAAATCGCATTGCTGAATTGGAAGAGCAGCTATACAATGCAGATGAGGATCTGAGAGATGCGGAGGACCGTGAAGCTGCTCTCAAAGAGGAGCTGGCCCTGCAAGGCGTCGAGGCCGACAAGCGGGTTGAATTAGCAGAAAAGGATCTCGCCAATTGTCAGGAGGAGCTTGCTGACCAAGATAAGCGATTCGTGGAGCTCGAGCAGACGAAGCGCTCGCTGGAAGGAGATTTGGCATATCAGCAGGCTGAGATGGCGAAGCTCAAGGCTGCGGGCGAAGGACCGGGCTCCAGCCGGCGCGGTCACGACAGCGTCGAGACCAGAGCAGGAAATGAGCCACTTCAACGGCACAGCCCAGCTGATCGCAGCCATCTTGCACGACAAATGGAGAATGCTCAACGTCGTGAAGCGGAGCTCAAGCAACAGCTAGGCAGGTTGCAACAGCAAAACAGTGTGGCATCAGCGGCCGCTGCACTTCGATTGCGCCAGCAAGAACAGACATGGCAAAGTGAAGCAAAGCGCAGCAAGCGCAAAGTCACACAACTCGAAGAAGAGCTTTATCGCAAGCAGTCCAAGCTCGATGAGTACAAAGCTTATGCAGCCGATAAAGCGGCCCTCGTCTCAAAGCTAGAGCGTAGGGCAGAGAAGCTGGAGCAGCAGCTCTCAACGTCAATATCATCTGTCTCTTCTCCAAGGTCAAAACATGTTGACCGGGATGGCCGCTTGCACTTCCCATCTGCAACTGATCAGCAAAAACAACATGCAGCCGAGCTTGCCGGACTTGTCAAGATGCTTCGATACCTCAAGTCGAAGACCGACCGTTTGTCATCACATAAGGCAGATCTGCAGTTTGTCAAGCGCTACTATGACTTGCAGATCACAAGCTTTGAGGCGTGCAATCAAGCCAATCTTGCAATCATCCGCCAAATTGGCATCTACCCCGACATGCAATTCCTCATGAGCAAGCGCAAGTCGCTACGAGGCGCAGTCTTGGCCGTTATTGCCCTTACACGCATGCAAAAACAAGCGTCGTTGTGGCGCACTGAAAGGGAGAGCAAGGATCGCATCGACAATGTTCTCCAAGCGCGCAAGCAGCATGGCTTTGAAATGCATCTAGAACGGCGGTATAGGTAGAATATGTACTATTATGCTTTGTACAATAGCTTTCTACGACCTGAAAGACATGCTCAAACCTGGTGAAAGGCTAGCTCTGCTCGACTATTGAATATTTAGGATGAGTTCATAGGATGACATGCCTATAAATACCCGGCTTGACTTCGAAGAGCACAAGGCGCGGGAAGCCAAAGAATCAAAGTCCTAAAAGAAAGTGAGGCCGAGCTTAGCAAGCCCTTGCTGAAATGTTCGACCTGAGATGAGAAGTTGCGCGGGAAATACTGCTTTGCGGACTCTTGCCATGTCTGCGCTTTTCTTGAGCCAAGTGCTGCCAAAGCTCCTCATCTCGGAAAAGCTTCGTAGAGACTTCTGCATCTGTCTGCCTGGGCTCGGCCGGCCTTGTGAGGCTGCCGGGCAATTTCTGGACATAAGACTCTCGCTCATGCTGTGCGTGACAAGAAGACGTTCTTGAGGTATGCATAAGCGATCTGTAGCGGCTGCTCAGAGAGCTCTCAGTTGTACTTAATGCACCATTCCAAATTGCCGGCTTGCTTCGTTGCGACATAGCATGTGGGACATTCGTGTCGCACAGATTTGATTTCTTAGACCTGAGCATATGCAACGACGTCGTTGAGGTCGGCCTGACAAGTTTGGGTGTGGGTATTTCCAGTCTCAAAGCTGCCAAACATGCCTCTGCATCTCGAGCTTTACGCAGTGCTTCTTGCTGAACAGTCTCGTAGTATTTGAGCTTGCTCGATAACTGATCAAATGTCTGTGTCTCGGCACAGAAGGGCTTTTGTGAGGCCCTGCTAATGTCATCATAGCTCCGGAAGGAAGTGCTGATCGACACTGGAGAGCGTTCTGTACCAGAGCCCTGAGTAGAATGTCGCAAAATGCTAGCAGTAGGACGCGACGCCATCATTTCGCTGTTGCTCTCGCGTACGAACGCCTTGCGGCGAGCTTGACGCCAAGCTGCTTGCTCGAGGAGGGTTCCTCCAGTGAATTCTTGCTTCAAGGATGATTTTGACGATTGTTGGCAGAAGCTGATGAGCGACGAGCTGCTGCGATTGCGTGCTTGATTTGGGGTATCAAGCGTGTTTTGAGTGGTAATGAATGTAGACCCAGATCGCCCCTGCGCTGCTGGAACCCCAGTCTTGAAGCTATTGTTCTGTAAGCTGTTCCGTGAAAATTGAGCCACTTGACCAACTGGAAGCCTCTGGTCTCGATTTAATTCCGAAAAGGCTTCGTCCGAAGACTGCCAATCCACAGACTGAGCGAGCTTCGACTTCCTCCGCGGCATAAACCCGACATTGCTTTGCGAATCTGGTAGAGACTGGCTGGGCGCGTTCGCAAGGGCATCTTGTTCCCTATTCCCCTCAAGATGGCACAAATAATCGCTCGCGATCTCCAAGTCGGCCTTAGGTTGTTCTCTGTCTACATAGGCATCGGTTTCGGTGGAATTCGCGGTCAGCAGATTATTGTACTCAACGAAGGTCTGAAATTAGCGTTTGACATTATAATCACGAGCATACCGTTCTTGGTGACGAGCAATTGCTGTTCTGCAATAATCGATGCTGTGGTCTTGACAAGTCGTCGTGAGGATAAACACCATCATAGCACACTTCAGCCGAAGCGGCAGCCTCTGTCAGCGAGATGTCCTGATAAGCCGTGTCGCCCAGTACATGAACAGAATCCTGCCTTGATGTCGGCTGTCCCTCGCTTTGAGGCGAGACTGACTTCAGATCTTCGAGATTCTCTAACTTTGCAGGCACGAGTACCCCCTGGACTGCCTTTTGATGACTAAAGTGACTAGCCTGCTCGTCGTGGGCAAATGAGCGTTCTGTGGTAGGAGGTGCACGATGCCTCTGTCGATCAAGCACAGCTGGTTTTGGTATACTGATAGTCGGTATCATGAGTTCTGCAAACATATTATCCTCGAGAGACGAGCGCTGATAAGAAGGAGATATCGGATGACGGACATCACGGTTACCTGAAAGTTCTTTGTTGCTTGTTTTGTGAGGGTCTGGTTGTGAAGCGTCATGGAGAAAGTGAAGGCTTGCCGGGTCGGCGATACCTTCAAGCGAGCTTGCGCGAGCCGACTGCTGCCTGAAGGACCGTGTTTCGCGCGAGTCGCTTGCGCTCGATATGCCAGAAGCAAGCGTCGGCGTACTCAAGCTGCTGATATGCTGCACAGAGCCAGCATTGAGGGCATGAACGTAGTCGCTTACCATTGCGCAAGCATCTTTCCTGGCATACACCTTTTGAGGTTCGACAATGGCTTTCTTTGCTAGGTTAACGGTTGACTTGCCGGTTGCCGAGCTGACTGATCGTGAAATTCCCGAAGATCCTTCCTTGTTGCTCCGCGCATGTTGCTTGTTGGATGAAAGTCTTTGTTTCCACCTTTGCAGCATGTGCTTTGCCAATGCCTGGACGAAGCGACACTTGAGCGCCGTCTAGCAAGCCGAGTCAAAGCAGGCGACAAGATAGGTAGCCTTGACAAGCAAGCAAGATCAAGAGACTGGCGTCCACAAGCAGTCAGGCCTGTGGGCAAACTCATACTTTGTAGCGGACTGAAAATAGGTCTTGCTCAAGCTTCGGTGCAAGTCTGTGCGCTTGTCATGCTAAACAAGACTCAGCAATTAGGTCAAAGCATTGTCATGTATAACGACCTCTATTGCGAAGCCACGGCCATCCTTTGCCCGCGAACATTCCTCAAAAGCAGCACACGTCAGCCATGTGTTATATCAAAGATATGTGGGTCTGTGGCCATGGTCGTTGAGAGTTCAGCTTCTCCTAGCTCACGGAATGACATTGCTCTCAATGCGAAACAACATTAAAGACACGACAGACAGCTGAGTGGTCGTAAACGGCCATTCATGAGGGTGGTTCCTTGGCTGCGAAAGTATGTAGAGTAGTTTATGACTGCTGCGCTCTTGAGTTGTGCGGGTGTTCAGATGGCTTGGATTGTCCCGATAAAGCAGTAGTGTCACGGCAGGAGCTGAAAGACTCTGAGTTTGTAAGTAAGCTCAGCCATGGTTGAGTCAGGCTCCCTTCCGCCCATAGTTCTTGTTGCTTCTAGTCATATGATATTCGGCAATCGCACTTGGGAATAGCGGCGTGTGGTGCGTGCGAAATTTGGCGACCGCACGCGCAAGTGATCGCATCGAAGACAGAGAGCGCATCGCATAGCAAGTGATAGCAGCCAGAGAGGCATATGAGCAGCACAAATGCTTTCGCTGCACTCGCAAATCAAGAGGCTCCCCGGGGAACCATCTCTGTGACGGAAACAGAGGAATGTGCTTCAGAAAAGCACGCCTTTGACGCGCTCTCGAAAAAGTCAGCCTATTTACGCATATCTGAGCAGCCATACCCCGAAGGCTATCCACAGTCAAGAGTTCAGCTCTTTGCTATTTCTCCAGATAATGCAAAATACGCATACGCGACCAGTACGGGGAAATTATGTATAGGTAGCATTCAAGAGCTACAAGATGCAATGACGGGCATTGCACAGACTATCAGCTTCACATCAAGCAAGTCGAAGCAGAGTGCAACGCAAGCTACACATCTCTGTTTCACAGCAAAGGCTCTTTATATCGCGACACAGACAAGCTTGGAAGGTTCAACACATGATCTGGAGCAGATATCGAGCACAGCACTCGCGAGTCCGATATCACAGCTAGTGCCAAATCCTGCTGAAGAAGCGATAGCTTATATCTGTGCTGATGGTAAGCTTTTCGTCAATAACAAGCAGATCGCCGAGACGTGTACGAGCATTGCATGGAGCCAGCGCGGGAAGCAGATCATTGCCGGTCATGCTGATGGAGTCTTGAGACAATACACGCCGACAGGTGAGCTGAAAGCCTCTCTACATCCACCTGCACAAGGGCTTGGCAAGGTGAATGCCGTTGCTTGGCTCGAAAATAACTTGTTCTGTATCACCTACAGCAACGACGACGATGAACTAGAGGTCTACCTGCTTCGTCGCACGCCAAAGTCTGATGAACTCAATTATACAAAGCTGATAAATCCATCACTTTCATTTGGCGATACTTCTCATCCGCCATACTATAGTCTCTTTGGTCTTTCAAAGACTCTTGTCATGACAGCCTCTACAACTTCGGCTGATGTCGGTCTGATCAGCGTGCCACAGAGTGCGAGCTTGTCATTTCCGAGCACAACGCTTATGCGTTTCAGCGATGAGCGCAGCGCAGAAGTGTCGATCATCGGTCTTGCTGTCCAAACACAGGGAGAAGGTAAGATCTTGTGGATTGCCGACAATGATGGAGGCTTATCAGCTTGGACTATCATTGATCAGGAAAATGTGCTCGTCGAAACTGCTCTATCTGCGAATACGGCCGCCTCTACATCACAAAACCCTTTTGCTTCAGCTGTGCAGAGTCAAGCCAATCAAGCCGCCTCTCCATTTGCCAACCCAGCACAATCGACTTCAGGCCCTTCACCATTCAGCGCTTTCGACAGAACCGGACCCGCCGCGCCTTCGCCTTTTGCGAGTCCTGCTCTCGCTACCTCTGTAACGCCGACCTTTGGCGCTACTCAAGGCCTCAAAACCCCTGCCTTTGGCGCGCCGAGTGGATTTGGCGGTGCATCCCAAGCACAAGGGAGTGCTTTCAGCGGCTGGGGATCTGGCTCTGCTTTTGCAACACCAGCTGGAACACAGAGCTCATTTGCTAGTCTCGCTGCGCCTGCCGCGGCACAGTCGATGTCTGCACCTAGCACGCCGGCCTTAGGATCTTCTGCATTCGGCTCCAGTGGTGGCGGTGCATTTGCTGGCTTCCCGCGAAGCGCATCAGCGACGCAAGTCACGCAGGCATCAAAAGCGCCTAGCAAGCTGTCTCATGAGATGATGGACTCGGATGATGAGGGCATCAAGGAGGACAAATTGGCTAATCTAGACGCGCAGGAGCCAGAGTCTGTCTCTTCGTCGAATGTTCTGAGCATGGGCGACCTAGATGTTGGCAAGAAGGCCACGCCTACGCAGCAAGATGGAAAATCCATAACGTCTGTCTTTGGCCAGCCTGGTGGATTCAGCTTTCCGAGTGCCAAAGAAGGCGGGTTTGGCTTCAACCTGACAGCAGCAGAAGATAAAAAACTAGAATTAGCCGCGCCCAACCCAGCACCTACAGCATTCACATTCGGCACTGCAGCTGCGCCATCTCAAGCCGATGGAAGCGCTTTCGATAATGGCAAAAGCGAGATTCCGCCGTCTGCTTTTGGTTCAGCCCAGAGAACCGCCTCATCGCCGTTCGATCTCGGTGGCAGTATGACAGGCTTCGGTTTCGGCCAAAAGTCAAGTGATACATCTGCGATTCAATTGCCGAAGATGCCTGCACCAGCGCCCGCGCCTCCTGTCGAGGATGACGCGCCACTGCCGCCATCACCAGAGACAGTTGCCGCAGAGCCATCTGAAGATGCCCCTTTGCCACCTGATTCATCTAGTGTGAAGACTCCTTTGCCAGATGTCAAGTCCGTTTCAGGTCAAAAGCCAAGAGAACCAGAAGTAAACATTGAGCCCCCCGGTAATTCACTCAGCATAACGCAAGTAGAGGCTGAGAAGGCGCAGTCGTCGGCTGCAGTGAATGATGAAGTGAAACAAGTACCGCCTTTCAAGTTCGATGCTGCTGCCGTTGATGAGACTAAGGTCGAAAATCCGGACGACTTTGCAAAGTTCACCGAGGAGGAAGAAGATGCAGAAGACTACTCAGACGTGGAAGAGGACAGCGCGGCTGTGACCGCTTCAGATGAGGAAGAGCGTAGTGTCGAAGAAGACGAGGAGGAAGATGATTATCCAGAAGCGGACGAGGACAGCGACGCTACCCAATCTGAAGAAGAATATGAACCGCAAGGATCAGCATTCGGCATGAAGGCGCCAGCCTTTCAAATGCCGTCGTCAGCCTCATCAGATCAACGTGCTTCACCGTTTGCACTACCTTGTGAGTCGGGTAATTCTCGTCCTGCTTCTGCATTTAGTTCTACTGCGCCGGCCTTCGATTTCCGCACGGCCATGAGCCATGCCGCAAGTCATTCCGCCTCTCCAGTAGGTGCTGCCCCCGCTGTCTCTCAGCAAAGCGATCAAGAGATCGTGGCCTCTTCCGATTCAAAGAAGCCAGAAGCTTTTGTCATCAGGGCGCCAAGATTTGACTTTAAGCAGGCCTCTGCTTCTACAAAGAGCAATACTAGTGATGCTGGTATCGATGGGGACAAGTCTGGACTCACGACGCCTTCTCTCAAGTCGCCGACACAACCTTTAAATGTGCCGGCTTTTGCCTTTAAGCCACAAGGCGAAGCATCGGAGGAGAGAAATCACGCGATCGTCTCGGAGTCGGAGTCGAAGCAGAGTGCATGGAAAGAAACTACAGGGTCAGAGATCGGTGACACAAGGGCGTCAACCCCCATCGACAGTGCTCCACGTTTTGCTTTCAGTCAAAGCAAGAGCGAGTCACCGGCCCCGTCCCTAGATGCGCGAAAGCTACAGACGCTTGTCAAGGAGAGCAAATTCAAGGCTGTGACTTCGAATTCGGGCGCCGATATACAGCCTGAAAAGGCAACAAACACTGCGGCACAAGCGGCGGAGTCAAAAATGAAGACTCGAGAGCCGATTCCTGTTCAGATGGACCCAACGCCTGCCACTCTTGGTCCCTTCGAAACTACAGCTCAGACGATTCAGTCAACAAGTCAAGAGCCTGACGAGATTGCACGACAGCTGGACGTGGTCTGGCATCAAGTGGAAAATGACTTCGCCTTGGTAAGCTTGTTTCATTGCATGGCGAAACTAACAAGCAGATTGAAAAGAACCTGAATACTATCAAAAATTATGTTGATGCCTCACAATCTGAGGAAAACTCGCTTCATCAAGCCGGAAATATCTACGCAGATGCCGCTTCCCTTTTGTCTGACGCCAAGGCAATCTCAGTCCGCGCTTCAAAGGCAACAGATGCTCTTGCGACTGTCCGATCCGGACTCGTCAAGCTGGAAGCCCAGCATGTCAAGATTTCACGCGTTGTTCGGCAAAGGACAGATGCATCTATGACGGCACAAATGCAGTTGTCTGGCTTGGGTCCAGAACATGCAAACCATCAACGTCAACTCAGGCAGCATCTTGCCGGCGTGGAGAAATCTCTTGATGCGCTCCAATCCCAGTTGTCTTTGCTTCGAACACGACTTTCTGGAGTAGATGCGTCTCGCACTTTGGCGGACACAGCACCTTCGCCAGAGAATATCGCTGTTGCTGTTGGCAATGTCGCGCGCATGGCAGATACCAAGGCAGCCGATGTTGAACGGTTGCAGCGTGCCTTTGTTGAGTCATCGTCTGCCGGAGGCTCGCGGCTTGGAACAGGCAATTCATCGTCAATCTTGCGCACACCCATTCATGCAGGTGGATTTCCGGTTGATGTGCAGAGGTCCTCCAGCGGGACTTATGGCAGAAACCATCAGCGCGGTAGTGGCCGTCAATCGTCGAGGAACGGGACGCCCAGTGCGAGCATGAATATGAGTCACCGTGCACATGCCTCTTTGGACGCGTCCATGTTGCGTTCAAGTGTACTTGGACGTTCTACCGGATATCCGGTGCATCGTTTTGTAGGCGAGCGGAAACGTACTCTATTTGCAACGCTTGCGCGACAACTCGAGGATCGCGGCGTAATCAAAACCGTGGCGCCTTAAGATCCCAACCTCTAAGGTGTCAAGGAGATATGGACGATATCATGTTAAGCGCAGGACATCGAAGCCCTCCTGTTTTGTTTATCCTCGGCGACACTGAAGCGACCAACCACTTGCATCTGTTGTGGGATATATTCGAACTAAAGGTGCAGCGCCTGTTTGCGAGTGCCTGTGGGCAAGCAATGATTCGCAGTTCTCATGTATGCATAGGGAAACTTGCAACGGGCGTGCGCATGACGAGCGCGGCACGGGTAGTCATACGTGCACTTGGGGTTGTCCTGCCTGTCAGCTCCGTTGTTTGATTAGGTATAGGTATACATGAGTCTATCTCAGAGCCTTGCAGCGGGCGTGCAAGGCTGTCACGAAAGCCAACATCATCCTCACTCATGAGCGAGCGCTCGCCTTGACAAAGCAAATTCGGCAGCTACAAACAATCGCTGCTGAACAGCGCTCATATCTTTCAAAATAGCCATTTCAATAATGACCATTCTAGGTATATCCCTGGCCTTCCCAAGCGTTTGTGGTGGACCGATAGCCGAAGATTATTGTTGAGGATGCTTCCGAAGCAAGCGAGTAGCAGCGATCCTCTGAAATATTGCAGTGTTCATGCCATGCCAACGAAGCTCAAAATCGTTCCTTCATACGTGCGCTAACATTGCGCAGATTTGCATATACCTTGCCTGGTGGACTTCCCAAGATCAATGACACGACCGCATCCCGCGCAACTTTGATATTTTGGAAACCACCAAGAATATGTATCTTGCTATCTGCGAGCACAATGCGGGTCCTTGTCGCATTTTCGATTGCAAATTTGGTCTTGCCATCCTTGCCTGCGATACGGCCGATGGCTCGCGATAAATGGTCGCCCTGTAGTGTTTTGACATCCTTGATTTCGAACGTGTCGATATAGAGATCGTCTAGCCGCAAGAGCGCGATAGCGTCGTCTAGATCAAAGCCTAGCGCAAAGGCTTTGACAAAATCGGCGCCTTTCTGCAGAGCGCCTGAATCTGTCGTCGATTTGGATGTGCGCAATTCCACCTGCTTATTCTTGATGTTCATGCGCACTTGTAGCTTCAGATGATCGACGAGCGGCGGGTACAGACGCGACCACTGCGCCTTGAGCGGTGACATGCGGTGTGGCGGAATGGGCACTTTTTGCGCAGATGGCTTTACGCGTAAGGCCGTTTCTGCAGCAGGCTTGAACTGCGGCTTGCCTTCAACGTCGATGTTCATCGGAGCGACGTCGGCCATAATGAGCTGCTCGTGGATATAATGCTCTTCGTGCGAGTGACCTTCGTGATTGTCGCCTTTCAACATTTTTTTTTGTTTTTTTGTTCGCACGACACCACAAAGACAAGGCAGAAGGCAAGGCAAGCTTAAGAGGGAAGAGTGGTAGAAGGATAGGCTCAAGAGAAGAAGGAAAGAAGGCCAGAAAGGACTGGACGAGGAGAGAGGACTGTAATCTTGTCAGGCAAGATTTTGCTCTTCAATGGCGAGCTGGACAAGAGTGGCGACATGCGCTTCTGCTGCCGTGCTTACTGGTCACCGCCTGGCGCTCACGACGCGGCTGCTGCATCGATCGTACAGAGTCTCAACCCAGGCAACAAGTGTGTCAATACTTAGCTCTGGAATGCTACCGAGAGGCGACCGAGCAAGACGGCATCCAAGGCTGTTGCATCATGACGTATATCGCGCACTAAGTACAACGCGCCATCGGTGTGTCAAGGCGCCTACAGATCACAACGACCGGCATAAGCACGAGCCTGAAAAAGAAGACGATTCCATCACATCCTACTTGCCGCATCTACCACATCTACCGAAATCAGTGCCGACAAAGCAAGAATTACTAGCCACCGCGACAGGATTCTTCTCGCGGCTACGGATACGGTCCAAGTGGTTCTTGACTCGGTCAAATCGGCCATTTCGTGCAGATGACTATTCTGCCTTCTTCTCCTGGATCGTCTTTGGCCATCTGATATGGATTATCGTCGGCACAACGACCTTTGTCTCGCTTGCTTTGGCAGCCATCAATACCATATCAGCTCAGGAATTCCTCGCAAAACGCGTGGGCTCCTACCTGACAAAATCACTCGGCATCACAGTAGTTTTCGAAAATGCCATTGTCCCGGAGTGGAAGAATGGCTGTATTCGCTTCTCTAATGTGTTCGTCTCTCGGCGGCCTGCCAGTATGGCTTTGCCGTCCGGTGTTCGACAAGGCAGTCTTGCTGAGGCAACGGCTCAAGCAGCCGCGAAACTTACACCACTCCCGCTTCGCAGCGCCGAAGAAGTGGATACAGAAGATGCGAACTATACGCAATTTGATGTGACTATTGAGACTGTCAATGTCACGCTGTCCTTTGTAAAGTGGTGGAATGGGCGAGGCTTGCTCAAGGATATCGAATTGAAGGGTGTGCGCGGTGTTGTGGACCGCACATGTGTGCATTGGGATCAAAGCAAACCGCTTGATCCGCTCGACTATCGGCATAAACCGCAATATGGTGATTTCGAGCTCGACTCATTTAAGCTTGAAGACTTGCTTGTTACTGTACACCAACCAGCTGGATTCAGACCCTTCACAGCAAGTATATTTTCGCTTGACTTGCCAAGGCTGCGGAAGCGTTATCTCTTTTACGACTTTTTGTGCGCCAATCATGTAAGTGGCAGCTACGACAACTCACTGATCACGCTGCATCCGAAGCAATCTTTCTCTTTGCCGCATTCAGAGCAGCGCGAAGCACGTTTCCGAATGGATGGTATACGCATTGACCATATCAATGAAGGTGCAGAAGGGCCGCTCGGATGGATCACGCAAGGCACATGCGACATAATCGCAGACTTGGTCATTCCGCAACAGGTCGAGGAACCGAACATAGTTCAAGTGATTTCCAATATTGCGGAGACCGTCACGGCGAGCGATGATACGATCCCTGTCGCTGCAGCATCCAGCAAGGCCAAGAATGGGGAGGGAGCTTCCTTCCAGTCGTTCTTGTCTGCGTCTGGCGAGGACTGGACGCAGCAACATATCGAAATTGATGTGCATTTCCGCCTTAATGATGCAAAAGCACAGGTCCCACTTTTTCAACACGATTTGTCGAGCGTCAATGCCGCGCTCGTCCGTCCTATTGTCGCGTATATCAACTCACGCAAGACTTTAATTCCAGTGCATGCGCATATTTCTCTGCCATGCGACAATTTTGAAGGTTCTTGGACGTGGTGGGATTGTGGTCTTCAGTCCGGTGTCTCGCATGCCTTGTACGATGGCTTCGTGGAGAGCTTGTACGAGCGAAAGCGACAAAGACGTCGCATACAAGCTGTGGGATTCTGGTCACTGCAAATGATTGCACAGCTCGTCGTAGTAGCAATGCGCAATGTTGTACCATCACCGGCGCCTTAGTCGTAGATGTCTATGCATTAAGTCTAATTGCGGTCTTTCTATATCTATGGATTCGCAACCCATTCTGGTGCAACACGACCGACAAACTTTTGAAATTTGAACCAGCCTACATTGGACGAAGTGTGTCCCTCCGGGTCGGTGACACGCTCAGGATATGCGATTCCCGAACCAAAGAGGCCAGGAACAGCTTGGTTCTCTTGGTCCACGAACCGTCCAGTGAGCGGGTCAAAAGATGGCTGCACTGATTTGCCGTTCCGCAGAATGGTCGGTATCGGATTGCCCACATACCCAGTGGCACTGACTATATGCGTGCAATGCTTGAGATACCGATCGTAGATGCTCATTTCGTCATGCGTCTTGCCGTCGTTGCCAAGCGTCTTGAGTGGAATGCGCTTGATGCTATCGGGCATCTTGCTTTCGTCTGTGATTGTCGATTTTGCCCAATCTGAAGCAACACCTTTGAGCCCCGTATTATCCCATAGAATCCAACCATCCCGATATTCTGCATGCAGCAACGGCGACCTGTAAAAGTTGTAGATGCGATGGCCTTGTTCATACAGATTTTTGAGCGCCAAGATGCCACTGTGAGACGAGCCAATCAGAGCAATCGTAGAAGACTGCGGTAGAGCACCTCTCAAGAGTGAAGGCTTGAGCACGAGATCGAGTGGCAGCTCCCTCAAATGTGGATGCCGTTGCAGAAGCGCTTTATCCGTCGAGCGCGGATGGCTGCCCGTGGCCAAGACGATGCGATCAGCCGTCGCACCTAGCTTAGAAATGTTGTAAGCAGATCCATCTACCTCAAGCTCTGTGACAGTCGCCTTGATGGGCGACACTCTCGCATCATCGCAAAATCCGCGCGACAAAATTTGCGCCACGTCGACTGCTTCGCCGAGTGTACAGCCTTGTTCCGGATCTAGGCTTTGTAGATGTTTATAAGCTCCTTCGCCTTGCTTTGTCCGTTGCTCCAATATCGCTCGTGAGATCTGTGTGCCTGTAGCCCAAGCATCAAACATTTTTGTCTTTGTGTTCGACGGCACCTCGCGGTACCTTTCGTGAATGCGGCCTCCGGTGAAGGAAGGATCAATCAGGGCGATCTTCTTCAGGCCTTGGTCGAGGAGATTCGAGACACATGTGAGGCCGCCAGGCCCTGCGCCGATGACGGCGGCGTCGAAGCGATTTCTTGTGTCGCTTGTGAAGGTCCTTATTGACAAGGAGTGTGGTCTCTGCGCTTTCCATGAAGTTCTAGCGCATGCAAGACATGCTGGCTGTCTGAAATAGAGAGACATGATAGATATAGATTGATCTGCGACAAGAGGCAAGAAAGAAAGCTTGAGATGTCGCCATCTTGTCGCGACCTGTGTCCCATCTGAATAACTGCTGGCGTTCAACGACCAAAATCCAGTCGAGGGCGACTTGCAATTGCAGCATTGAAGCATGGCTCCCTTTGTCTATCAGAAGAAAGGCAATCGCAACCATGTGCCTTGTCAGTATGTCATGAATAAAGCGGAATGCTGCTGACAGTCAGCGAATTCACATGCGACATACAAGCCTGCTTAGCCAATAATGGATACAAGCAAGAAAAATGCGAACATCTCGTTGATCGCCTCTATGAATGCTGTCGCTCATTTTATGCTCGTCATCCGGAAGTGACGGACGTCGCATCATGTCCTCAGCCTGAAAAGCTCGAGGAAAAGATGCATGCACGTCAAGCGGAGAAGGAGAACCGTCATCCCAAATGAGGAGATGGGCGGTGTTGAGTCCCTGGAGAGGCTTACTGGACTCGTGGAGCAATGCAAAAAACACGGGATTCACCCGTCCAGCGCTTGTATCGCGATGCTCGCTCAGATTCGAGTGGCGCCATGCTTTGGAGTTGGTGGAATGGACTTTCCAATGCCAAGTGCATCGCCAGCTTCTCCTTGCGTGAGCTGATGTACGAAGTTTGTACTCCGCTGTCGCAAACTTCGTCTTGGTCTTCGAGGTAGTACCATTTCAAAAGCATTGCACTGTTCGATCTTGAGGCATTCGCAGTCTAGGCTGAAGAAGTCAAAGTAAATGCAGGCATATATGTCGATGCAGAATCTACTCATTTACTTGCACTCGCTGTCGCCGAGTGATGATGGGCAACAAGGCAGCGCTTATCACGAGTCTATGGTTTAATTGAGGAAAGCCGCAATGCAGTCGCATGCACATCAGGCAAAGGAGACCGCCAGCTGACTCCAGATCCTTTCAGTGATGCTCAAGTCCGTCAATTTTACGCAGCGGCGTCCTGCATCTGTTGCGGTCGTACTCGCCAAATTGCGCGAGAGCTTCGGCAGGTATCCGAAACACCATGTACACAATTGTTGAGATGACGACGACTGAGGCGGCCGCCCCATCAGTACGACCTTAGAATCATCAGGGTACCAGGCAAGGATGCAATCTTCACCAGTTCTACGACGTCTCTATGTGCGATTTTGAGCTCGAAGCTCCACGGCGAGTCCTTGAGCTATGTTTGAATATGCAGCTACATTGTCGACTTTGTCAAGCACTTCCTTCAAGCAGTATGCGAAGGAGAAATGAGCTTTTGACGCACTTGAAAACTCTGTTCGTAACATTTTATCCAACTACAAATCTTCATATCGCGCTATCAAGTCCTTCTTATTCACTTTGCCCATCGCATTGCGCGGAATACCTTCCTTCATCAATTTCAGTGCCTGTGGGATTTTGTATGGCGCAATGTGTTTCTTCATTTCATCGCGCAACTCCTTCAATGTCAGAGTCTGGCCATCCTGCGGTGTAGCGATGGCAGCCACTTGTTGTCCCCACTCTGCGTCTGCTACACCAATCACTGCGACCTCTTTGATTTTGTCCCCGAGGAATTCGAGCATATCGCGCTCGACTTGCAGAGCAGACAATTTATAACCACCAGATTTGAGAATGTCGACTGAAGAGCGACCGTGGATATAGTAAGCCCCACGGTTCTCTTCTGATCGAATGGCGACATCGCCCGTTTTGAACCACCGTACACCGTCTTCAATAACAATCTCCTTTGCTGTTTGTTCAGGCTGATTGTAATATTCCTTGAAGAGCTGCTCACCAGCTATCCAGATCTCACCCTCTGTATCGAACGCATCTATGCGCTCTCCCGTACCACTGTCCACAAGCTTAGCTTGAATACCGGGCAAAGGCCAGCCAACACTCGAATCGAGCCTATTTTTGATAACAAGACCGCATGAAAGAGCCATGCCGATCTCAGTCATACCGTAGCGCTCAAGAAGGACGTGGCCTGTCAAAGTCTGCCATTGCTGCTTGACACTGGAGGGTAGTGCAGCACTGCCAGATACACACAGCTCGAGATGTTCGAATTGAGAAGCTTGCAAGTCAGCTGGAGCAGCAGCGAGCAATTTTGTATAGATAGTGGGAACAGCCATGAAGAGAGTGATAGGTCGCTCATACTGTGGCAGCGTAGAAGTCATCTTCTCTGGCCGTCCAACTCGCAGCCGTTGCCATACCTTGTCCGTATTGAACTTTTCATCAGCGAACTCGACACAGCCGCCAGCATAGAGGACTGTCAAGAAGGCATTGACGATACCGTGAATGTGGTGCAATGGCAAGACGTGGAGCAAGACATCGCGGTGTTCATAGCCCCATGCTTGCTTGAGAGAACATATTTGAGCAAGAAGAGATCCGTGCGTATGCAGTCCACCCTTGGGCTTGCCGGTACTACCGGAGGTCATGATGATGAGCGCTTCGTCCTCAAGAGCGGCATCAATGATGCTGGAAGATTTGTCCAGAGACGATGTTGCAGAAAGCACAGGCTCAATCTCGATAAGCTCAAGGCCTTGAATAGCCTCACACAGACCAGTAGCCTGGGTAGCAAATGGCTTCGATACGAGAAGAACACTGGATTCCGTCTTTTCAACCGTATATTGCAGTTCTGGTATAGGATGCGAGGTACACAATGGTACAGCTATGCAGCCAGCAAGCCATACTCCGAGGAAACCGGCAGCGTAATGAATGTTTTTGCCGGCCAAGATGGAGATGCGATCGCTTTTCTTGGCATTGCCCTTTTCTTTAAGAGCATCTTTTATCTTTTGAGCAGCATTGAGTAGCTCAGCATAAGTATGAGTATCTGAGGGAGTAGCAATAGCAGTAGAGGCTTGGTCATGCTTGGCTAGGGCCTCAAAGAAGGACAACCTCGCCATGAGAGCTGTGTGGACAGCAGCGTCAGTAGCAGCCGCGAATGGAATCGGCAACTCCGACACAAAACTGCTGATACTCGGTAATTATCAATTTATTTGCGATTTATTTCTGCTACAACACAGAAAATCTTGGAAAGACACGCAGGGTGTATCGTCACTCCCGAGCCCGAGATAGTTC
Organism: Protomyces gravidus; assembly: GCA_003717255.1. Lineage (NCBI taxonomy): Eukaryota > Fungi > Ascomycota > Taphrinomycetes > Taphrinales > Protomycetaceae > Protomyces > Protomyces gravidus. The sequence goes on along the minus strand of QXDP01000134.1, from coordinate 66,433 downwards.
CGCAAAGCCGATCATCATATTTGCCCTTTTAAGCACTTGATATAGCTGACTGCTTATCACTTTACCATACCACTACTAGATGTCCTACACGCCTAGCAAGTTTCTGAAAAGCCATCATGTTAACGTCGTGCCCTGTGCCTTCTCTGGCGGGCAGGCAAAGGGCGGCGTTGACGATGGCCCTGCTATGTTGCTGGATCACGGCTTGCTAGAACAAATCAAGCAGAGTGGTTGGGATGTCAATCTCAAAGATGAAGTGGATGTGCTGGCACTAAAGCCAGAGCATGATCCACCCATCGGTGTCATGAAGAACACCTGCTTCGTATCAAAAGTCACTAAACGGCTGTCTGAAGTATGTGCTAGCAGTGCTGCTACCGGAGGCCTGACTCTAACGGTCGGCGGAGATCATTCGCTCGCCATCGGCACGATTGTGGGTCTTATGCAGCAGCATCCTGAGGCTGTCGTACTCTGGATCGATGCACACGCTGACTTGAATACACCGGCATCAACAGAGTCAGGCAATATTCATGGCTGCCCTGTTGCCTTTGTCACAGGTCAAGCGGGTCCATCTGCTTCTCTGCCAAAACCTCTACAATGGATTCCAGCATGCTTGGACACCTCACGACTTGCCTATATCGGTCTACGAGACATTGACCCAGAAGAGCGCCGAATTATTCGCGCGCGCAACATTGCCGCGTATAGCATGCATCATGTGGACAAGTACGGAATTGGCACCGTTGTGCAAATGGCGCTCGACCGCATCAACCCAAATCTCACACGGCCTGTTCATTTGAGCTACGATGTGGATGCCATTGATCCAGTTTTTGTCTCTGCCACTGGCACACCCGTGCGAGGTGGCTTAACATTTCGAGAAGGCACCTACATCTGTGAAGCAGTTGCAGAAACGGGCTGTCTTGTGTCGATGGATCTCGTTGAGGTCAATCCAAATTTGCGCAGCGAAGGAGACGCGGGGCAATTGGAGCTCAATTCGACATTGGATATCTCGAGCAGTCTTGTCCGATGTGCACTCGGCGAGACGCTTCTTTAGAGCATTTCAGCATTCTGGCATGTGAAGCATCTTTCTAAAAAAGGTCAGTTCTAATGTAGCAGTCTACGCCTTTGCTTCGCCTCTGATGTACTGCTTCTCAAATTGCTCGAGCGAGCAAGCCTTGGTCATATATCCCAACTCCCTGAAGCCCGCCTCGCATTCTTGAACCTTGCCACTACCGATAACACAAACAAGATTCGACTTTGTCGGATCAAATAAAGGAACAAGATGCTTTGCTAGCATCGCCTCCATTTCGTCTACTCGCACATTTTGAATCGCCTGCAAAAGCTCTCGTCTATAAAGTGCAGATTGTCCCTTGAGCACCTGATTGACGAATGACTGATGCGCCGCCGCAGAGGCCGACGACTCGCGTGAAACAAAGTCGAAAACAAGACTTGACTTGGCACCATCAATCATGAGTGTATTCAAGCCCTCGGAGGCATTCTCTGAGCCTGGCACAAGCGCTCGCAGCATGTTTGCCGCTGTTGATAGTGCTCGAATAGGATCAGCCGCGCGGTAGAGCGAAAAGTAGAGACAACCTGATTCAGGGTCCAATTTGATGTCAGCACCATACGCGAGACCGGCGCCGCGGATATGTTTCCACAGGAGACCTTCCATAGCATTCAAGTAAGCAATGAGTACAAGCAGTGCAGGTAGGTCCGGATCATTGAATGTGGCGAGACTGCGTGTGAAGAGCTGGACGTAAGCAGAGTCTGTCGAAATGCTGATGACTTGTGCCTGTCCATCTGGACGTTTTCCATATTCTGTCAGGCAATCTTGGGAGAGAATGACCCTTTGAAGGCGATCGACCGAAGTGGCCTGTACTCGAGAATTGGCTCGTGGCCGTTTTTGGCCCCTGTCTGCCGGAGCAACAGGACCGAATGTCGACCACGATGAAAGTGGTTTGGCAAGACGGCTCACGTCGCAAGTAACGTGCAATCGCATATTCTCATGCTTGAAGAGCTGCTCTCGAATTTGCTCGAAATTATTGAGCACCCCTTCCTCGTCAGACTCAAGTTCGTCTTCCAGTGCTTCGAGGAAAAGCGTTTGATCGAGCAGGTTAGCATTGCGCGCAATCGATTTGGTCGAGTCAAGCTGTAAAGCGCCGAGCACCGCCAGAGAAACCGAATCCCCATCGCGCTTATATGAAGGAAGATCATTCTGAACTTTGCTCAACGCGACGCCAATACGCTCAGGATCGTAATATGCATTGTAGATGAGATCTTGTAGCCAAGAAATACCAAGTGCATAACTAGAAACCTCAAGCTTCAACTTGATGCGAATGAGTTCACCAAATCCTGAGCCTGTGCCAAACGAAGCAGAGTAGGAAATTGTGTCGGCTTCGAGTTTGGTCACGACATCTTCGTAATCAATCTCGACACCATCTTTGACGAGCGGATTGAGAAAGAATGTCTGTAGGAAGATTGAAAGATAGGGGCGCAATTCGAGCGCAACACACGCACAGGTCAGGTAAAGATTGATGCTCACAAACTCTGAGGGCCGTGTATTGTCAAATTGAATGAAGAATGGTAGTTGCGCTTCGTCGCGATCAACAAAGCGTTGAGTCTCGTTGTCAAGCTTGGGCAATTCGAGAACCCCTCCTCGTGCGGTCTCAAGCGTGATGAAATTGATTGACGAGACCGGCGGGACAGGGAATGAAGCAATCATGTCATCTGGCATCGGCTTGTCATTTTCAGTTTGAGCGTATTTGAGCTTGTCTTCCAGGGTTGCCAGACCAGTTTCACCCAACTTGGCGACTTGTGCTGCGATGCGGTCTTTCTCGGTCTCTTGAATCCTGGTCGCCAGCTCAGCGCTGGGCTTTCCAAAAAGCGTCAAATGCGGCGTATCGATGAGCCATTTGCGCATGAAAGCCTGCCAATGCGCTGATGTCCAGGTCGCAAGCTCATCCAACCACTTGAAATCATCTAGTGCTTTGTTCAGAGAAGAGCCATCGCGCGTTCCGTATATAAAGTCAGTGATAATCGGAGTCGAAAAGGCCCCATGTGGATCCGTCTCGACGACGTTCGTCACCTTGAGTTTGTCCTTGCGAATGAGATGAGCCATCCGTGTCATATCTAGTTCCTGAGAAAGCACAGTATTGATGACCTTGAAAAACTCTGCTTCTGCCTCCTCCAGCTGTTCATGCGGTACAGACGCCAGTGTAACAGTCAATACGCTGCAAAGGCGGTCAGAGAGATAAAAGTCGACATCTGTACAGAGAGGATCCTCAATTTCCACGAGTGCCGCTTGCATGGGAGATACAGCACTGTTTGAAAGATACATGCCCATCATATCAATAGCGCAGTGATCGAGATGACTCGTCACAGAGGGTGCAGGCCAGCTGATGGCAATTTCGCCCATCGACTCGTCTTCCTCTGGAAATTGAATTATTTCTTTTATGGTTTGTTTCAGTTGAAATGCAGGCTTTGAATCTACCCAGGGCCGTGATGCGTCAAGGTCGACCGGGCCGTGCTCGAGCACTGAAGCGTCGACAGTCTCTAGGGTCGCCAACAGATCTGCCTGATTGAGTTTGCCAGTGATGACCAAGACTAGATTATTGGCTTGATAGTATTTAGCGTGATAGGCTCTGATTTCATCGACAGTCAGCTTTCTCACCTCTGTCAAGATGCCGCCTGTTTCGCTGCGATAGCCGCTGTCGAGACTGTGAAGGGCACGTTGAGCGTAGAGACTCATCAGATTTGGCCCAGTGTTTTCGACGCCTTGCATTTCGCTGTACACAACACCTGCATCTTCGCCTTTGCCGTTGATGTGGTGTACTTCTGTATAGCATCCCGAGTCTGTCATTGTCGGATAGAGAATATGATCCACAAAGATTGGCAGTAGCCTCAGAAATCCTTCCTGTCCGACTGTTTCTATCGTATATGCAGTGTGGTCTGTGTCTGTCCAGGCATTTGTGCCTTGCGCAAACGCTCTATTTGCAAGCGAATCTAGCACGCCTTTGAACGGATACTTTCGTGAGCCGAGAAAAATGAGATGTTCAAGCGTATGCGGTGAGCCAGAGTCATCAAAGCATTCTGTTGCAAGCGTGAAATAGCCAGATACAGTTGGCACATCGAGCTCTACTTGAACGCAGGACAGCCCAGTGTGCTTCGAAGTATACAGATTGATGCGTTTACCAGCATTGAGGATAGTTTGATGGTCAAAATGAGAGGCGACCATGCCAAGCTGATATCAGAGGCAGCAACACACAATGAGTCAAGATATAGTCTTGTACTTATATGATCGAGCAAGCGAAAAAGGGCAAATTTTGTGCATCTGACGTCCGACAGAGGAACAGCGGTAAAAGAAGGCACAAAGCAGCTGGACTCAAGGGAAACCTACTTAGGGAAGAGGCCCCTACCCTAAAAGAGCCTCGTCGCGAACTTAACTACAGTCGCTCTCTACCAATCGATCTGCCTATTGCCATGACAGCCTGATTTTTGTCTTCCATGCGCGAAGACAAGAATGGGAAAGCGAATCTCGCTGCCTCCTATAATGAGCTCGTGCGCTCATTCACGGCGCTAGCCTGCGAGACAATCGGAAACTATAGTCTCGGCCGTGAAGTGGGCAAGGGCTCCTACGGCCATGCATATCAAGCGACGCACAAATTCCTTGGCGGCAGAGTGGTGCTCAAGGGTACGCCAAAGTCAGAAGCAGCAACACTCGCGCGCGAAATCCATCACCATCGACGTCTCCATCACCCGCATGTCGTTCAATTATACGAGGTGATTGTCACAGAAGGGCGTGTGTGGCTTGTTTTGGAACATTGCGGCGGCGGAGAGCTCTATGAATATCTGCTCAAGCGCCATCGACTCACAGAGCAGGAGACGCAAAAGATATTTGCACAGATATGCGGTGCAGTGGCCTATATACACTCCCGAGGCATTGTGCATCGCGATTTGAAGCTTGAAAACATCTTTCTCGATCGCAAAAACAACATTAAGCTAGGCGATTTCGGGTTCGTGCGCGAAAATGACAAGAGTCTGATGAAGACGTGGTGTGGATCTACAGCATATTCAGCTCCAGAGATCTTGCAACGTGCAAAGTATTCAGGAGAGGCAGTGGACGTGTGGTCACTTGGGATCATTTTGTTTGCTTTGTTGAGCGGGCAGCTGCCGTACGATGAAGAAGACGAGCTCGCAACAAAGCGCATGATTCTCGAATGCCAGCCAGTGTGCCCACCCTTTTTTTCCGACGAGGTGACACAACTCATCAACATGATGCTCAATAAGGATCCAGACCAGCGGCCATCCGCGCTAGAAATCCTGCAGCACCCATTCCTGCGCGATTTCGCCCGAGAACAACTCAACCACTTGGCAAATCCGTATGAGCCGACATTCATGACTCGCATGGAAAAGACAATTCTCGAGCGCATGAGCGTGGGCGGTATCGATACCCAAAAGATCATGTCTTCAGTTTTGGACTATTCTTGTGACAGTCTGTGCGGATGGTGGTGGCTGTCTCTAAAGCGCGAACGTCGAAGAGAACGCAAGGCTCGTCATCAGCGCCAATTCAGTAACGATGAGGACTTGCGAGACATACGCGCACGAAGTCGTTCGCGTCCAAGAAGCGTGGACGGGCGTCGTGCAAGCTATCGATTTCCTGGTGAATCGAGTTCGAGCCTTCGATTGCAACAAGATACGTCTAGCAAAACGCGAATGTCGCCCAAGGTGGCATCTTCTCCAGTTGCAGACACGACAGCACCAGCGTTGTATAGTCAGTTCAAATCTCCGGCGCGTATTGATGAGCGCGAGACCAAGCTCGAGGACCAGGCTGGATCTGGTGGAGATGCATCCTTGAAATTAACACCGAAAGCAACTCAGACGACACCACAGTCTCATGATGCTGCCAATCGAAAGGAGCTAGGATTGCGCAAGCAATCTGTGCTAGCTACGCTAAAAGACTGGTGGGCTGACCACGCTGGTCGAACAAACCGGCATCGCTCAAAGAGTCTTGGCAAATCCTCCAAATCGTCAACACAGCCGCCGTCGCCCAAGGGCTCATATGAGAAGAGAACATTGCCAAATCATGTGGCGCCGCCTCTTATGCGACCGCGATCGCGCAGCAGAGACTCACGTGGCAGTAGTGTTACATTTGTCCGGCAACCACGACGTCCTGGCATGCCAAGGCGTATTTCCAGCTCATCGAGCGTGACGAGTCGTCGCCTATCATATCTCACCTCGCAGGATAGCATCAGACAAGCTAATCTGCGCTCGCCTTCTCCGAACATGGCGTCCGGGTCGCATTATCGGCCTGAAATTGCAAGGACGATATCGGCATCTTCTGCACAATCTTCCGTGGCCTCGTACGGGCATGGGCCAGTTGGGTTTAAGGGACACAGCAAAGCATCTTCGACGAGTTCCAATTCGACTTTTGCCAGCGCGCGCTCGATGCGTAGCCCACGCAATCCGCTCAAGGTCATGCCATCGACACCGCCGCCATACCTCATTCAGCACGGTCGAAAGGAACCGAATGTGTTTGAATCGAGTATGAGTGGCACCGGTGCTGTTCAATTTGCAACACGCAAGAAACGCAGTGCATTGATGCATCCTCAGCAGTCGACGCTCCGTGGCAAGGACAAGGCGAGTATTGCCAGGCGGCCCATGACGATGAGCAAGGCTGATTTGATTGAGGAGGAAGATGAGGAAGAGGATGAAGAGGATGCGGAGGAGAGTGAATTTGTGGACGAGTAGCTCTCTCTCTTGCGGTATTTATGGTTGCACCTTTATACTATCGTTGTAGTTTTATCCATCTGAACAACATATCGCCGAAGAGCAAAATGCAATGAAATGGACACGCGACAGCTCGAAGGATACCAATAAGCAAGTGCGATGGCAGACTATTATAAGGTCCTAGGCATTGCGCCGAGTGCGGGTCAGGCCGACATCAAGAAGGCCTATCGCAAGCGCTCTCTCGAGACGTAAGTGCTATTGAGTTAGTCTTCAGCTCAGTTCACTGACAAACAGTCACCCTGACCGCTTTCCAGCCGGTTCTCAACAGGCCGAGGAGGCGACGGCCAGTTTTCAAGAGGTCAACAACGCCTACTATGTTCTCTCCGATCCCGCGCGGCGCCGCGAATACGATGCGACGCGCGCGGCAGGCAGCGGCGCAGGTGGCGCAAGTTGGTCAAGCTTCTTTGGTGGCGATGCGCAAAATGCGCGACAACAAGCAGATGCGCAATTTGGCGACTTGTTTGAGGAGATGATGCAGGATGAGAATCTCGGTGCTGGCGATGCGCCGAGGGAAAGAACGGGCAGTTTCTATGGTAGGCTGGGTGGTGCTAGTGGCGCGGCGCTTGGCTTCATTGTGGCTAATTTACCGGGAGCGCTTGCCGGTGCTGTTGCTGGGAATCGGCTCGGTGCTATCCGGGATACAAAGGGTAAGCCGGTCTATCAGGTCTTTCAGGAAATGCCGCATTCAGAGAAAGCGAGGTTGCTGTCGGCCTTGCTGGCAAAAGTCATGGCTCAGCTGTCCTGAAGTGTAAATGCAAATGTGCTTTAGCGTGATCATAGATTTATAGATATGAAAGGAGAATGAAGAGTGCACTGTTGCGCGACTTGCTGATCGAATCGCTACTGAGCACGGCGGGCTTCCAAGGTTTGATCATTACCCAACATGCCGCTTCGAATGGGCGATAGGCGAATTCGGCCATCAAAAGCGAGCAACCTGGAAAGTCATCGAAATTTAAATTTGGCGAGTGCGGTGGAATGCCTTGCCTCAATTGCCTGACCTGCTCGCCTTGCAGAAGCGATGCGGCATTTGCAAGATTGTGAAATTTGTACAGCTGCAGGGATTTCTGGACACCCTGCCTCGTCGTCTATCGGCATCGGAACAACGTGAAGACACTCGGGGTTAAGGCTTCTTACAAATCTCCTGCTCCCGTCGCGTGTCGTATGCCACTCTTGCCACCATATCAAGGTTCGGGCTGAGCAGGAGTGCATCGAATCGCTGCTTGAGATGGCCGATTGCCGGGCTATAGCCTACAGCAGTCACTCCATCGGCGGCATTGCGGACTTCGCTCTAAAAGAACCAGGAGAAGATGCTGCCAAACATGACTTTCTGGGAAATGGCACGACCCTGGATATGCTTGGAGATGCGCAGGGAATCAAGCATTTTCACAGTTGGGTCCTCTTCTTTCGATAAGCGACGACTGACTTGCAGCGACCGTGCTCATCCCATTCTATCGCCTAGCCGTTGCTGTGCCCCTAAAAATAGATTGCTTCATTATGCTAGCTATTACCTTTTGACAGCTGTCGATCTCTGCGGTTTTTGAGATCTGCAGGACTTCGAGGGGCAAATTTAGGCGACAGACCCTGGATCTATTTTTGACAAACACGACAGAAGACCGGGGAGAAGGCATCAAGCCCACTCCTCCCTCAAGAAGACGCCAATCTACTGCAGGGATTGAGGGCAAGATGGTGCGCATCCACTGGGCTTTAGCCAGAATCAGATCATGAGCCTCGCTTCCGCTCACCAAAAGGGCAAAGCGAATGCACGTCCCGGATCCACACTACGGCAGCGTATATCTGCATAACGCGACCCTTATTCTTTCACTCTTCTAACCATAAAGAGGGGCCAGGAGCCCACTGACCACTTTCCTCCCTATTGTTGTCCCGGCGTGTGGTTCAAGGACAGACGACACCCTTTTTCAACTTGCAAGGCAATCAGCAAGGCAAGCCCTATCTGATTATCGGGCTTGCCATCCATCCTTCAACAAGCGACTGGAAACGGATTTGTTGGACGATCTTGACGGAGGCGTGTCACCTTACTGCGCGTGCAGCACATTCTCTCATACCTCCAAACAAGAAGCGAGCGCCATCCGCCTCAGCAACGACGATTTTACTTTGGACTAAGCAGAACGCATACCGATGAAGGCCAACACAGCGTACCGTCGCGAGAACTCAAAGTCGCCCTTCTCATCTGCAGAGGAATCTGCCAACAACAGTGCCAACAATGGTGGCTCCCTTGCTGACCGCCGCGCCATCCACAATTCTGTTGAGCGCACGAGACGAGAGGCGTTGAATGCCAAGTTTTCGCTGTTGGCACAGACAATTCCTTCTTTGCAGCATGTTCATCGTCCCAGTAAGAGCACCATCATCTCGCACTGCATTGACATGACACATGAGATGCGCGAAGTTAAGATGGAGAACCTGCGATTGCGACAAGAGCTTGAATCGCTTGGTGCTGTGCGATACATGAACAACGCGGGCTCTGCCCTATCGCGCCATTCAAGCATGTCTGGTGTATCAAGCAGCTTGTCACCGCCTATCCTGCACAGCGCCGGTAGCATGCGTGCGCCTATGCGCAAAAACGCACTAGGTCTGCCTGCTGCCCCTGAAGAGTATCCTGGTGATCCAACCATGCAACAAGCTACTTCCAATATCTATCGCCACACGCGCGGTCCTCTTGCTGCAGGACTGTCGATGTACGGTCCCTCTCCCGCCGGAGACGACATAACTTCCTCATCGCCTTACAATGCGCTGCACCAGCATGCACCAGGATTGCTTCGACTACCGCTTGGATTAGCGGTAGTTGACCGAGAATCCTCAAGGGAGGAAGGTGTCGATCCTGAATCGACACCGGTCGCTAGGCATGCGCCTCGGTTGAGCTTTTCTGGTTATAGTGTCGGCGAGGGCGATGTGTATGGGATGCATCATCAACAGCAGCAGCAGCACCATGCTTTACAGCACGTGCAGCAGCAGCAACCACAACAACATGACAGGCAGCATGAGCAGCAAGGACTCCATCACGAGGCTCCTGCAGGCAGTGCATACCACAACCAAGAGATCGATGCGTCGATGCAAGGCCATGTCCGCCATGGTCAAGAGCCGCCTGTATTTCATTCGCAGTACACATCGAACCAGCTAGGCGACTACCATTAACTTGGTATCAGTCACGCTGTGAACCTTTCTTTCACGGCGAATGACGCTGTCTTAGTATTCTCCACCCTTTCAACATGTTCTCCAAGCGATGTGGTGACTTATTGCCACTGAAGCCCTCGGTGCCGGCATCTATGCCTAGTTGCAGTCGATGCTGCTATTTTCAAGCTCGTAGCCATTTCCTTTATTCCTCTTTCTTCTTCTTCAGGCTGTTGCCATGACTTTGCGAGACAGACACCTTACCGGCACAGTGTCGCTTCACACTGTTCCATGCAAGCAGGGCGGATGCTGTTCCATTGTCGTCGCCTGTTCTTGCCCCTCTTCGTCTCGCGTCAAAAAATCGAATGCGACCACTGAGGCGCACAAGACATGAAGCCGAGGACAAGGATCCATCTCGATCGCGATGCAATTGACACGAGCACCATTATCATCCTTGTGTCGTTGCACTCTTACCTAGGTATGCGTATCCCTGATGATCTCCGTACAGACACATGTATCTCCGGTGTCTCTGAACCCCTCATTCGCATCGCCGTCATCCGCAATTGCCCGTCTCTCCCATCAAGCCCGCTCCCGGCTTGTTCCACCCCGCCCATCGCATAGCAGGAGAGACAGGCCCTCTCAACCCGGTATATATAAAAAGGGAAGCGTGGCCCTGGCCCCCGCCAGATGCACCGTAGTCTCCCAACAAGGGCCCGGTTCAACATTGTGCATTCACATTCACGAGCACGCGCATACTCAACGGCAGCCAAGGTCCCAGCAGATAAAGCAGACACATCGCCAAGCATCATGGGAGATCTGAAAGCCGCTCATCTCCTTAGAAAGGACTCCGGCATGGTCACGAATAATCCAGAGGTCGCTTCAAAGAGCACAAAGCGTCTGCAGTTGCCTGTAGGGCTTAAGGGATTCCGGCTACTGTATCATCCACTCTACAACAAGGACACAGCCTTCTCGCAGCAAGAACGAATAGATTGTGGGTCATCTTCATTGTTGAACAAGAAAGTGCTGACTTGTCCTAGTCGAAATTGAAGGCCTCTTGCCCAAGACGCACCTGACCATCGAGCAGCAAGTCGCACTCGAGCTGGAAAGATTGCGATCCAAGCAGGAACCCATTGAGAAGTTCATCGGTTTGTCCGCCTTGCAAGACCGTAATGAAACGCTCTTCTATCGCGTCGTGGTGGACAACATTGCAGAATGCATGCCTCTCATCTATACACCAACAGTCGGCAAAGCATGCCAGCTCTACTCGCACATTTTCAGGCGAACGCGTGGGCTGTGGATCTGTCCAGACGATATTGGACGTATCCCTGAAGTCCTCAAGCATTCTCCAAACCAGGACGTGCGCTTGATTGTTGTTACAGACAATGAGCGTATTCTGGGATTGGGTGATCAAGGCTGTGGTGGTATGGGCATTCCCATCGGCAAGCTGTCCCTCTATGTCGCTGGCGGTGGTATCCATCCTTCTCACACTCTTCCCATCTCGCTCGATGTGGGAACCAACAATGAGACACTGCTCAATGATCCGTACTATGCAGGCTACCGTCATAAGCGTCTCAGAGGCGAAGCTTACAATGACTTTATCGAAGCCTTTGTCACGGCAGTGCAACAAGTCTGGCCTCGTGCTTTGCTTCAATGGGAAGATTTCCACAAAAACACGGCCTTTGACAACCTTGACAAGTACCGCAACCGACTGCCTTCCTTCAATGATGATATTCAAGGCACAGCATGTGTGTCATTGGGTGGTATTCTCGCTGCCCTCAAAAACCTCAACACGACTCTTGAAGACCAGCGTATCGTGTTCCTCGGAACAGGTACCGCAGGCGTCGGTATTTCTGATCTCTGCCGTCTTGGCTTTGAGCGTGCCGGCATCTCTGAAGCCGAGATTGCCAAAAAGATGGTGTTTCTCGATTCAAAAGGTTTGCTCTACCATTCGCGTGGCAATCTCAATGGTGACCCGCAAAAGACGCAGGTGGCGTTGCAGCAGCGTGAGATGGATCACTACGGTTTCACGGGTGATGCTGATCTCGTTGAAGTGATTAGACGCGTCAAGCCGACTGTCTTGGTAGGAACAACTGCTGTTGGCGGCAGTTTCAAGGAAGAAGCAATCCGTGAAATGGCAAAACACTGCGAACGACCCGTCATTTTGCCACTGTCCAACCCGACATCATTGGCAGAATGCACAGCGCAAGAAGCAATCGAATGGACAGATGGTAAGGGCATTGTTGCTTCAGGCTCGCCCTTTGATCCTGTCGAGCACAATGGCAAGACACACATCATTGGTCAAGCCAACAATGTCTTTTGCTTCCCCGGTGTCGGACTCGGTTGCATCGTCTCAAATACGCGCATCGTGACTGACTCCATGTTCTTGGTTGCGGCTGATGCCATGGCTGAGTGCGTCTCTGCCGAGCGTTTCAAAACTGGCAGTATCTTCCCTCCTACACCAGAGTTGCGCAAAGTCTCGGCTCACATCGCCAAGGCTGTGGTACGAGAAGCGATGCGTTTGCGATACGGACGCATCATGAAGGATGAGGAAGTCTCGGACGCTGTAGAAGCAGAAATGTGGGATCCTGCCTATGTCAGTTACGAAAAGGCAGTCGACGTCAAGCTTTAAAATACTTTCTTCCCTGCGTACGATAGAGACCGTTGATAGCATTTCACGACACTTTCTTCTCTGAACCAGACATTTAAATTAGCGATCAGCTTCATCTTCATCTTCAGCTTTTATGATTATCATAATATTCAGGTACCGTCTATGTCGGCAATCAATATCTCATCAGTCATCGCAAGTCTATCAGTCAAAATCGACTATTCGACAGATTGCTTCAGTGTGCTCGAGCCAACTTCGCCACCGGTTGTACGCGTCGCAGAGCGCATCTGAGAGAGCTCCTTCTCAAAGGACGCCAAGAACCGCTTCAGATCCTTGCCTGTGAAGGGTCGCTGAAAAAAGAAATCCGCACCGGCCTCCTTCATCTCAGCCTCTTCTTCTTGGCCGCCACCTGAGATAGCAACGACCATACATCGATCTTCAGGCAAAGGTTTCGCCCTTATTCGCGATGCAGGCTGAGAAGCAGGCTCGAGATCGCTTGTCGCACGTTTTCGCGCACCTTCCATACGTTTCCGCATTTTCCGCCATTCCGCCTCAAGCAGGCGAATTTTGCGTGTTGACTCGATTCCATTCATGAGTGGCATGTAAACGTCCATGAAGATCAAGTCAAATGGACGCGGCGGAAGTGACCCCGATGCAGGATTCTGTCGCGTCTCTGCAAATCGACGGAATCCTTCGAGTCCATTTTCCGCAACGACACAAGAAAGGCCAAGTCGCTCAAGTGTGATGCGAAGGATTTGCAAATTGATCGGATTATCGTCAATGATCAGGCAATGTAGGCGCGATTGCTCCGTGGCCGGCAGACTGGACGTCCGAGGCCCGAGACGCGGTCGCACTGTGCTGTTCGAAGAGGCAGGTGAAGAAGCATCTGTTGATCGGTTCGAGGCTGGCTCTTGGCTGTCGAGCGAGAGATTTGACATGCCGCCAACCGAGGACAACGCCGTATCTAGACTGCTCGCTGTGGCGCCAGCTAACACATTACTCGTGTCAGAATCAGTGCGCAGGAGACTGCTACCATCGCTTGACTGTGTAGCAAGCGTAGGTAATGCGAATTGCTTTGGTGAGAGGTTGCTGATCGGACCACTTGAACTATGCCTTGCCAGTCCAGGCCGCTGATTACGTTGCGATAATGAGAATCGGCGCGTCGAAGCGTTTGGTTGTGCGACATTGAGGGCAGCCATGATGGCACGACCGAGCTTGTACGGTCCAAGCGGACCAGACACAAGCATAAGCCGACTTCCAGAAGATACTGGCAGCGGCCGTGCTCGCATGGCAATCAGCACAGTCGGCTGGTTAATATCGTGCAGCATCGACTCATCCACAATCAACTGCGGCGTTTCTTTGACAAGCATGATGTCCGCATCTGCCGCATCGGATTCTTCCAGACCAAGGCTAGCACACATCTCGCGTACATACTTATAGATAATCTCGCTTGATTTGACGTGTGATGAAGCGTAGTAGTGTTTGCCATGCAAGGCAGCGAATGGATTCGGATGTAGCTCCGGGAGTACTTCAAGTGTAAGCTCAACAGTGATAGTCGTGCCTTGACCTTCAACCGAATTAACTTGCGTTTTTCCACCATTGCGCTCAACAAGCTCCTTGACCATAGACATACCGAGGCCGTAGCCCTCTGAAAGAGAATCTTCTTGCACAAAAGGTGTGAAGAGCTGCGGTAGATAGGATGCAGCGATACCTTTTCCAGTATCTTGAAATCCGAGACGGACACGCTGCTGCAAGCAGGAACCATCTTCTGAGGACTCTACCTCGGTGGCACTCAGCTTGACTTCAATCCGGCCCTTTGATGTGTATTTGATGCCATTACCAAAGACATTCATAATGATCCGACCGATTTCGCCGCGGTCGAGGCGATAAGCCACATTGGTCTTGTCCATATTGGAACGCACGAATACCTCCACCTCGGTTGCCGTCTTTTCATTGCCAATCGTCTTGCCCATCCAAGTACTATCAAGCACTTCTTCGAGGAATGCTGGAAGATCGACAAGACTCTTCTTATCATGAGCCTCGGCTTGTCGATTTGGGTGCGAAATGCGCTGCGAAAGGACATTGTCAATGACATCTTGTAACATCGTGCCACAATTTGCAATTGTTTGCAGAGATGCGTTTTGCGATGGCCCGAGATCTGCACTTGCATCCTCAAGGAGCATCTCTGTGCTCGCTAAAAGTCCATGCAAGGGTGCGCGCAGCTCATGGGAAATGCTTGACAAAAAGATGCGTTCTTGCTGCTGCCGCACGATTTGGTCTGCTAAAGGATTGAGCTCGAGCATGACCATTTTCGCGATATCCTTCAGTGCTTGCTGCTGTCGCTCTGATGGACCTGCCCTCGGTTCTGTATCAAGAACACAGACTGCGCCAATGTTGTGTCCTTCGGGTGTGCGAAGTGCCACACCGGCATACCACCTGACATGATCTTCGCCCTTGACTATATCAAGCTCTTGAAAGCGCCAATCCTTACTTGCATCCTCGACTGTAAAAACACTATCGTCTTGCTTGAGGATTGTGTGATTGCACAAAGATTGATCGCGCGGCATCTCCTTCTCTTGCCAGCTCGGAAGACCATACTGAGACTTGACGTGCTGCGACGTCGCATCGACAAAATTGAGAAGCGCGACGGGCGCATCGCACGCAAGCGAAGCGAGTCGTGTATATTTGTCGAGGTCAAGAGCATGGCCTGCTTGCTTGTATGCTTGCATCACATCCCGCATGTATCGTCTCATACTTGCTTCCCGTGCTTCCTCATTCAGCGGCTTCGGCGCAGAAAGGAAACCGCCACCTTCCCGCAAGTATAAGTCAAGTGCTTCAATATGCATAGGTCGACTGTCGAGATTGATTTTGCCTTGCCGATACTCTTCTAGTAGCTCTCGCCATCTCACTCGATCCGCCAGAGCTTGCGCATCCTCTTGGCTGCTTACACTTTGCTGACGTGTCGCGCTCTGTGTGGCATCATGCATTTGTAATATCTTTGAAGCTTTAGTTGTGTCCGGACTCGTCTCATTTCCCTCCGTTTGCGCATCTTGGCTGCTCTTCATACAGAGGCGATATTGGAGTAAACAGGGCTATTGCTAGGGAGAGCTTCGAGAGAACGCAGTCGGTTGACGGACAGCTGCTTGTGATGCGGTCTTTCGCAAATTGCGCCACTCGAAGGTGTTGCGGTGAAGGAGGTTGCGGTGTTGCGGTGAATAGAGTACCTTAGCTGTCTATCCGATGAGAATGCGGTACTGTGTCAGGAGAGAGGCAGGCTTTATACCGAGACTACTCGTGCTTTGTCTTGCTTTCTGGTGATGATGGTCGTCGTCGTCGGAATTTGCGACTTTTCCAGAGACGAAGACGTAGATGGACTTGTGACTAAGAGAAGTATCTGCCTGTGATGCAAGGTATATGAGGCTAGGATGACGATACGTCGACTAGCCTCTATCACAAGCCTATTATACAGCTCTCTCCAGGCTCTTCTTAACGAGCCCCACACTCAGTCGCCACCCCCAGTATGGGCGCCCTAGTCTGAGGGCGTGCCCTCGATGCCCTAGGTGGCCAAGATACCATGTCCAAGGCTTCACAAATGGATCTATCAGCTACAAATGAGCTCGGAGATGGTAAAAGAAGATATCATCTGATCGATAGCTAGCGAAGCAATGCTGTCTGCTCACCCACTTCCTCGTCATCAGCTTCCACAGGTGCAGGCCTCTTCACAAAGGCCGTGACGAGCGCAATGAGGAAGACGGGGACAAGCGCATACTCGGCCCAATACAGCAACACGCCAAACCATGGATTATTGGCGAGTAAGGCGCCTACCACGTTAGAGACAAAACTGCGATGGCATGCGCTGCGGCTGAAATCATGGTGTCCGAGGAGCGTGATGTTGCCCGGCTTGACGTGATATGCTGCGGAGCAAGGCAATATTAAGGACGCATCCTGCTCGCACAGTGCTCTTGTTGTAGCATTGCAGAATGTCTGCGATCCAAATGTCGCATACCCAGGCTGGATGAAATTCAAGACTGGCCATTGCAAGCCGAGAACACCAGCAAGGGCAATCACGACCATCAGTAAAAGCGCTTGCGGCACAGTGCCATTCGCGCAGACTGGGAAAAGCGAAACCCAGATGAAGCGAATCCCGAGACTCGCGATACCATTGAGTAGCGTCATGAGCAGATAGAGACCGAGAAGCGAGCTGAATAGGAATGCCACAAAGGCTGGCATCGCTTGAAGCAAGGCATTCCAGGGGTTGAAGAAGAGGCTGCCTGGCAAGTCTCGGAGCACTCCGCAACGGGGCCCACACGCACCTGAAGAGATGAGCTCGCGCAGGAGTGTCAGCAATAGAATCGTGACAAATCCGCCAGAGAGTACGAGACCGATCAAGCCCACGAAAACTTGCAGAGGCCTGGCGATGCGCTGTGAAAATAATTTACGCACGGAAGAGCCTTCACGCTGAAGTCGAATTTGACGCACAAGGGCACGCTCGCGACGCTGGAGCGCATCCAACTGCTTGCGATCCTTCTTGTTCATGCGCGTGCGCAAGGATGTTTCTGAAGCAGGTTCCTCTCCTGCGCGCACTTCAATAGCACGTTGCTGCTGACGATTGAGGTCGAGATTGACCTGGGCATCATCAACGTTGACGTTGGCTTCCAACTGGGTAGCTGATGGTTTGACCAAATTCACAGGAAGGGTCGCAAGGCCTGTACCGCCATAGTAGATGAGTGCAATCGTACCAAGCAGAATCATCAGGCCGAGTACAAACAAAAGTCCACGAATAGGTCGAGCGACTGAAAGCAGACGCCCGAGGTAGTCCCAATCTGCGCCATCCTTCGGGCCTCTCACTTGCTTTGCATTTGGTATAACGATACCCAGACCGAATATGATTGCAACCAACGTGACAAGGATCGCAGTGTACTTGAGAGCTATCAGAGCCTGTGAGCCAACGGTAGACTCCTCGTCCCATTCTTCAAAGAAGACATAGCTAAACGGGACTGCGACCAGCAGGATGAAGCCCATTAATGAATAGGTCAAAATGTAAGCAAAAGACACCCACCACTGCACACGAGCCATATTGATGCCCTCATTCGCGAACCCAAGGCTTCTGATATTGCCTAGACTAGCAAGAGCAACGTCGAGCGACGGAAGCAAGATGGCGCTCGCACAGACCGTCAAGCCCAGAAAGACCGTAAGCAGTGTCAAGATAGACTTTTCATGGCGATCAGAAAGCGCATAGAGCACATGAATAAAGCCGACTGTAGCGAGACCAAGCAGGATGAAGAAGGCGACCCAGAGAACGAGCACATCCTTCATTGTGAGACAATTCGAGAGCTTGGTACAGGTCAATACATGCTCATCGTCAATGCGATCAGATCGCTCCATGACGACGATCAAAATCACGTGAATCTGGGGTCGAGTCGAATGCCTAGATTATGCTATGCGAGATGTGATTGTAAGTCTGATGCAGAGAGCTTGTCTATTTGCAAGAGTGAGCCATCTAAGACACCCAAGAGCTGATACTTGTTGCTGTCGTGTAAATCATGGCAAGCACGCCAAAAATGGCCAAGGCGACATCGGCGCCCTTTTGTGCTCTTGTCTGGCTGACGCCCTTCAGATGCAGCAAAGGCGGGTAGATGAAGACAAGTGGCACACATGCAAAACTACCAATGAGCGAAACAAACTTGTCGAGATCATTGGCACCAACCCAGGCAAAGAAACTTGCCGAGATGACGATGAAGATGCGAAACATGTTCTTCGTCCATTTGGTCTTTGGCGAGTACTTGCCAGATTTGGTAAAGAGAGCCGTCTCCAAAATACGAATGGCAGGAAAGAGCTGCAGTGGTGTCGAGAGAAGAATAGCAATGGAGTACAGCAACTGAACTGCATTGACAAATCGATTTGATTGTGGCAGGTTGGAGAGAATGACAGTCTTGGTCGAAGAGCCAAAGGCAGCGTACGACAATGCGCCGATGCTTGTGAAAAGAATGGTGATAAAGAGCATGACACCGCCCAATGCGGCAGGAAACTTTTCAGGCTCTTTCATGGATTGTGTAATGGGAATGATCAGGCCAATACCTTCGAACGTAAAGATGGCTGTCCCAATAAACAGAGTCCAGTCGGTACCATTGAATAAAACAATGTCTGCCACGCCGCGATCAAGAATGGTCGAGATGTCGGCGTAGTAGAGGTAGACCAAACCAAGCAAGATGAAAAAGTCCGCAATGAGCGCTGTGAAGCCGAGCTTGGATATATCGCGAATCATGCTGAGTGGGAGGAAGACAATAAGTTGAATCATGATGAGCCACGAGATATCCCATTGCACTCTGCCGTTTGTTACTGCCTTGATGAAGGCGCCAAGATTTTCTGCCGTAAACGCAGTGTAGGCACAAACGAAGCCGACTTGAGAAATGGCAATGGAGAAGAGAATAGCATTGCGCATCTTCTTGCCATAAAGGATACCACCAATATCACCAAACGAAGCTGGAACGGCGAGTCGTGTGTTGACGAGCAGCAGAAAGCAGTACAGACTGATGGCAGAAACAGCAAGCAGAATGATGGAGGAAAAGAGCATGCCGCCATTCAGAAAGGCTTTAGGCAAGAACAAAACGCCTGTACCCACAAAGGATTTGAGCAGCAGCAAAACGGCTTTGAATACACTTGCATCGCCCTGTTCTTCTAAGCGTCGCTGCCGACGCGTCGACTTGCGTGGTGTCAAGAGCGGTCGTTGTTCATGTCCGTCGCCCCCTTCGCCGGGCTCCGTCTCTGTCTCTGCATCTGCAAGCCCAGCATCTGCTTCATCAGAAAAGATCGTATCATCCTCCTCGTCTTCTTCTAGATCAAGACCGGCAAAGTGTCCATAAAGCGAAAGAAACTCGATGAAGTTCCGTGTGAGGAACTGCGGTGGTGGCCGCACGCCAACAGTCTGATGGCGACGCAGAGCTGCTCGTCGATGTACATCCGACTCTTGTTGATCACGCAGCGCATGACTTGCAGTGGCTCCATATGATTGCACTCCATGGTCGTGTTGTGGACCTGTCGAAAAGTAGTCTTCTTGTCTCGTCTGATTGACCTCATCTTCCTCATGCTTCGCAGCCAGATGCTGTCGTCTAAACCCTCCAGGCACTTTGAGATTACGCGGATCTAGTGTCTCATCGTCTGTATGCGGCCTTGGAATATAGAAGCTCTGCGACCGCCGCGCTTGCAATGTATGCTGCTTTTGTTGTTGAGACCACTGATAGACTTGACGATGTACATCACCGCCAAGCAGCTGTAGACTAGCAAACTCATCTTCCGTTGCCGCTTCACCAAGATGCCTGTCTACAATACGAGCATCTTCCTGTCCATTCTGCGGGACGTGTTGCGAGCCTGGGCTGCCAAACACCTCCGATGGCGCCATTGTATTTGCAGCGTTACCGGCTATTGAAGCAGTACGCTGATTGCCGGACGAGAGCACTGATCCGACGTGAAAGCCTTCTGTGCGCGATCGTGGACTTTCCGCACCAGCACGACTACTGCGTCGCCCTGTTCCCACACCTCGCTGTGAAGCATTGCCTAATGGTGTGCCAACTGGTGACGCACGAGAGAATGGACGCGGCGACTCTGCTAGGCGATTGAGCTGTGAGGCGCGCGAGAAAGAGCGAGCACCCTGATTCGAGGAAGGTGCTGGTGAGCTCGCCAGATTCTCACCCTGTTGCTGTTGCGGAGGAGGACCGCGGCCTGGTACGGGCGCCTTGATGTCGGCATTGGACTTGCTGCCCTTGACCTGCATGGGCGAGGACATGCTCGGAGATGTCTTTTGGGCCTTCTAGCCCACCTTGATATGTAGATGGTCGGCAGTTGCAGTTTCACTTTTCATTTCTGGAGGATCCGGTACAAAGTGTCAGATATAGAAGAGAAGCTCGTGTATGATATAGAACCAGAAGGGCATAGAGAATTGGCCTACTCCACCGTGACACTCTTGGCCAGGTTCCTAGGAAAGTCGACATCAAAGCCGGCCATGGTCGCAAGGTGGTAGGCCATGAGTTGCATCGGAATAATGGCAAGCAAGCCAGCCAAGCAATCCACCGTCTCTGGAATGCCGATGCTCACGATGGACTTGCCATCGTAGACGCCCGTGCTGAAGGCCTCGTCATTGTTATTGCATACAATAATGGGCTTGCCGCCGCGTGCAAGAACCTGTTGCAGTGCAGAGGTTGTCTTTGGGTAGAGCTCGTCTTTGATGGCAAATAGGACGCACTTGAGCGAATCGTCAATCAGTGCCAACGTGCCATGCTTCAGCTCGCCAGCCAGGATACCTTCGCAGTGAATATAAGAGATCTCTTTGATTTTGAGAGCCGCCTCGAGCGAGGTCGCATGCTGGTATCCACGTCCAAGGATGAGGATCGACTTGCTGCCATGCAGCTCAGCGCAGATCCTCTTGATATATGCATCCTGCCCCAGAATGGCATCAATCTGTTTTGGAACGCCTTCGAGACCGCGAATGATTTCCTGCCGCCTCGCTTGCTTTGAAACACGGTCTTCTGACAAGACAAGCGCCATCATAATCATGACGATGTACTGCGATGTATAAGCCTTCGTAGAAGCAACACCGATTTCTGGACCAGCATTGATGTGTACACCACAGTCGGTGATGCGAGAGATTGAAGATCCTACCGTGTTGACAATGCCAACCGTCAATGCACCACGCTGCAAACAGTATTCAAGTGCGCGCAGTGTGTCTGCAGTCTCTCCACTCTGACTCACAAAGACGCATGTATCATCGCGAAAAATGGGCGTTTTGCGATCAAGGAAATCACTCGCCAACTCAACTGAGATGGGAATTTCCGTCAATTCCTCAAAAATGGCACGGGTCGCAAGTGCTGAATGATACGAGGTACCACAAGCAACAAATATCATCCGTCTGCATCGTCGAATGGTCGGCAAGAACACTTTGAGACCACCAAGCGTTACCTGTCCCTCGCTGAAGTCAACGCGACCTCGCATTGTATTGACGGTACTTTCTGGCTGCTCGAAAATCTCCTTTGCCATGAAATGATCAAAGTTGCCCTTCATGATATTGGCAAGCTCAATTTCAAGTGTCTGGATCGAGCGCACGCTGGAGTGTCCATGGACATGCTTGAGACGGTGAATGTGCAGACCACCATCGCAGACATGCGCTACATCCTCGTCTTCTAAATAAAGCACCTGTCGCGTATACTCGACAATAGCTGAAGCATCTGAGGCGAAGAAGAACTCTGCGGGCATAGGAACACCGTCATCTGATAAGAATGCGCGCGACTGTGATTTGCGCAAGTCCACGGCGCCTAGTCTGTCTGCAAGGCCGGGAACAGCCAGAAATCCAGAGCCTGTTGCAGGCTTGCCGGAGGAGAGTGGTAGCTTTTGTGCCTTTGTCTGTTGGCTGTACTCAACGTCAACAAAATCAGTTTTGAGCTTCCTTTCCGTCTTAACACCAATCAACAAGGGCGAACCTTGACGCGTCGCAATGACCTCGCCGGGAAAGTGAATACATTTGATGAGCAATGCAAATGCTCCCTCGAGTTCCTTGACGACAAGTTTCGCAAGTTCTGTGAAATCAATCTGACGGTTCGATACTGAATCGTAGATGTACTTGCATAGCTTGGCAATGACTTCTGTATCCGTTTCTGATTCGAATTCAAAGCCTGCACGAGTAAGAAATGTGCGAAGGGCTGCGTAATTCGTGATGATGCCGTTGTGCACAATCGTGAATTCGTTGTCAATGTCAGAGCTATCGTCAGTATTGTCGCCCGTATCACAAGGACATACCGATGGGGATGACAATTGATCGGCGAAGGTTTGCCATGCGTGGCCCAGCGCGTATGCGAGATGCTCACACTATTGAGAAACTCCCTTTGCATATCTGGCTTTTCTTGCTCATAAATAAGGCGCTTAAGCTCAGCGACCTTGCCAACCTGCTTGTACAGCATAACTTCGCCTTCATTATCGCCGTCAATGGCCATACCTGCCGAGTCATAGCCTCTGTACTCGAGGCGAGATAAGCCCGCAAGCAGGATGTTCACGATATAAGCTCGGTCGCGTTCGACGAGGTAATTGAGGTAGCCAAAGATGCCGCTATATTCATGTCAGTCGTGTCTTGTGTCTCGTGTTTGTCCAACAGGACGATGCGACGTACCACATGATGATGCGGGGAGTATCAGCTCAATGGAAATGCGGGTGCGCGCTTCAATTCAAAGTCGTTGCAAGACAAGCTGTTCCTCAATTGCGAAGATGTAGTGGGCACTGATAATGCGCTGCGTTGGAGGAAGCCTTCGAGGGGATGTGAAGCTGAAGGGATCCGGGCGCGCGCTTGCTTGGTGGTTTGTGTTGTGGTGATGAGTGATGCTGCCTTGTTTGTCTAGATACGAAATGCCAAGAGAAAGCGAGAGAGAGGCTATAGCTAAGGGAAGGGACTGTGTATGATGGTACAGAGTACAGTTTATAGTAGATGATGGACAGAGACAAGACAATGGGTACTACAAAGGCGTATAGAGACATGCATGGATGGTTGACTCACATATAGGTATCCCGTCAGACATGAACTTCGCAGATGGCAGGCAATACATCTGTGTTACAGCAGGCAAGACATCAAGCAATGTCGCTGCCCTTCAAAACCACCGTGCTTCATGGCAGAAGATGGAAGAAGGCAGTTCTGTGAGGCAGCGAGTAGAAGTCAGGCAAAGTAAAAGCATAGAATGCTCCTCATGTCCCTCTTTCCAAGGTCAGTCTCCGATGGCAGTTTACCAGTCAGCGTCCATGGAAGACCATCTAGCAGGACTAGAGGGGAACATAGCTGGTGATATAGCCTCGTTTTAATAACTTGGAGGAAGGCATTCAATGTGCATCGATGCTTCCTTCTTAGCCAGCGCAAGCATCTTGGGCCATTCATCGCACGCTCAACATCCATCTGAAGGACACAGCTACATAGCAGCCAGCCGAATTGATAGAGGCACAAAGGGCCTATATTCATTCTACATGCACATCAAGCACATCCCCAGACTCGACATCTGCACTACCAACAATACTGTCCGGGTGCAGTGCCTCTCCTTCGACCATGAGACGTATTTTCGTACCTGCGCCAAGCTTTTGATTCTGGCGAAACGCTTCAATCAGCTTCTTGATTTGCGTAGAAGGTCGCGTTTGAATTTTGAGCTGGATGTTGTTCTTTCCTCGGAGCGTCAGCATGATCCGTTCTTGTGCTTCCGTATCGCTGCCGGCGCCATCGCCATCCGCATGCCCGTTTCCTAGTTGTCCATCAAGGCCATCATTTGGTCTCTGCAGCTGCGCACTTTGCTCGCGTAATTCCTTGGCAAGATCAGGATGATCCGTCACATACTGCCATCCTTGCCGCGTATACAACTCAAACATGGGCAACTCCTCCGAACCAGCTCGAATGCGCAACGCGGCACAGCTCATCGAGCGAAATAACTGCACGGAGCCATACGCCATAATGACATGTTGTTCGACATCAGCAGGGCGCACACCACATTGCGCGCAGAAATGCGCTTTAGCAACTCGGAGCGGTGTTGAGCGTTTGAGACGAAAGCGTTGTGCTTGCTCCCATAGTTGACGCTTCGGCGGGTTCCATGATACGGTTGTCCGGCCATTCTGCTCATCTGGCAATGCGACATAGATGCCACGCACAAGAACCTCAATAGGCGTATCCTCGTCGTCATCCCCGTTCGGCAATGTCGGCGAAAGCGTTCCTGAAGCAGGCCTTGTCAAAGCGCGTGTCCGCTGTCGTACCGACAGTTCACGCTCTAGTGCCAGCTCTGCTTCAGTCTTGGTCGGTCTACTCGGCGACTCTGCTGCGGCTGTCGCCATTATTTCCTGCTGTGCCCGCTGCTGCTTCTTTGCCGCAGCTTGCATATCTTGGACACTTCGCCGCACGCCTTGAATCTCTGGCGGCGGCGTCAGACTATTTGCACGTCTCTTTTGCGACATTTGTCTCTTGCGCGCCTTTGTCGCTGCTTGTGCGCGCGACTCATCATCTGAGCTGATCTCATAGAAATGAACAGGTGCAATAGGACTACTTCCAAGCTGCTGATCTGGTGTTCCGGCAGCAGCCTTGGCGCCCCGTTTCGGCGTCACCGGTTGAGAGCGCGTTTCTGAACCGCTGCTTTCGCTGCCGTCTGAGCTGAGGTCGAGTGGATCTGCGGCTGCGCTGCGTTTGCGCTTGCCGAGAGCAGCGTCGCCTGCATGTGAGAAGAAGGCGGCATCGTCGTCTTCATCGCTGAAGGCCATACACGGCGCTCAAAGTGACTGCAGCTAATACTGCTCCAGGTTGTTGCGCGTTGAATCAGGTCTTCTCCTTAAGCTGCATCTTGCTATAGGAAAGCTGTGAGGTACTTGAGGCTATTGAAGGGCTCTAAGAGGCTATCAAAGGGCTGCTAGACTGATGGCTGAGTAATATGGTCAATCTAGTGCTGACAGACAAGCTCAGGCATGCGCTTGATGAGCAGATGCCAGGCCATGGCTATACCACGCATGTCCCTCATACTGCACTGAGTGAGCTGCATGATCTCCAGAGTCTGCTCAAGGGCTCGCGTATCCATGTATCAACCCCTGCTGAGCCGTCACAGGAAGAAGCTGAAAGGAAGCGTGTATTCCGCGCATCTATGGATACACTCGCTGAATCGCTAAAAGAGCGAGACTACCAGGCCATGCTCAATGCGCAAGGCACGGCCGGCCCTCTTCTCTCTTCTGGCAGCCTGGCTGAATCATCGGCTGACCTGAGAATTCTTCGCAACCAGATATCGACCATTGCCAACGTGGCACTCTCCATCTTTACCGCTGCCATGGCGGCGTGGTACTGGCTTGCGTCTTGGCCACTTCCACATCGCATTCTGGCCTGTCTCGGCAGCGCTTTGGCTCTTGGATGCATTGAGGTCTTTCTTTATCTTCGCTATGTCACAAAAGTAGATCAAGCCAAAGCATACGATAAGCGTATACCGTCAAGGTCAATACCCAAGGAGAAGAATGGTCAATGAAACTAAATACACAAGATAGATTAAAGGACTGTGATGAATACAAGAAAATGCTGATCTCAAGCCCGCCATGTGAACAGCGAGCCAATGTAGGCCTTGAGCGCATCCCATTGCCAAAGAAGACTTTTGCCCCCGATAGGACCGCACAGCGTTTGGCCAAACACGTTGTGGATACGTTCGCGCGTTGATAAGCCCTTGCCAGACGCATGGATCGCAAAGGAACATCGGCCGTCCGGCAGCAACTTGTTCTCGAGCGCCGTTCTGATCGTCTGCGTATGTAGCACTGTGGTATCCTGTACAATTTGCACCCTGTATGCGGTACCAGGTCGCAGGTTCGCATGTGAGACGGCTTCAGTCTTGCCAGAGCGCAGTCGAGCGGCATCTAGAGTCGTGATGCGATGTGTATCTGTTGAATCATGCGCCAGCATGTGTAGACTTACCGGCACATGCGCGTCTACCTGTCGCATGCAATGCGGCGTCGTGAAAAGCCGCGTCTGTAGCGTGATTGTCGTCGTATTGGCTCCCACCTGCATATTGAAGCACCCAGGCTGAGCAACAAGCACCGGCATCGGCTGTACTCTATGCCAAACAGCCGCCAGCAATAGCACATTGATGCCTGCATTCACAATATTCGCGCGTCTGCTGCCTGGCCCACCCAACCATGTTTGCCAGTGCATAGACCGCCCAAGCCCCGGGAATGCAACATGATGTTCGGCCGTGCTGGCACTCATGAAGCTCTCTGAATCTGAAGCACAATCGAGAGATCCGCTACTGGCCGATCCACTGCGCTGCGGAGTCTTGTCCGACAGTACTGGTCTACCAGTGCGACCACGCGCTTGCGGCGACGCAGGGGCTGTCTGTGCCGATGCAGCCTGCGGGATTTTGCTGGATAGCCAAGATAAGACAAACAGACTTGCGATGATGAATGGCGAGCTGACCCATTCCCATAGACCCGCTAGGACGAGGGAGGAGAGTAGACGCGGGGTAAAAGTGAGCAATGTCGGGATGAGATCGAATGTCGCTTCAGACATGGTCAAGGAGGGTTGGCCTTCCCAGCGCGAATACGGGCCGTAGTGAAGCGCACTTCTGTAGCTGTACAGCTGCACAGAACCTTTCTATAGCAACTTGCCAGAGAGCAGAATGTGTCTTCCTTCTCCTCCTTTTCCTCGAGTGGGAGTGTTTGTGTGTTTTTGTGTCGAGCGATGGAAGAAGGATCAAGACATCGACTGCCTGAAGAGAGTATAGGGAAGGGGAAGATGTCTGAGGATAAGAGACAGCAGGAGGAGACACAGGATGATCAAGCAGTAGTCAAGGCCACAGGCGAAGAACAAGAATCACTCGGCGCGCCATCACTATTTCTTCAAAAGATCCTAGGCAAGCCCGTGCAAGTGCGGCTCAGTTCAGGCGTCGACTATCGCGGCGTATTGAGCTGTCTCGATGGCTACATGAATATCGCCATGGAGAATTGTGAAGAGCTCGTTGATGGGCAAGTGAAGAATAGCTATGGCGACACCTTCATTCGGGGCAACAACGGTAAGATTCTTCTCGCTGACAGAGGTCATGAACTGATGTGCAGTCCTCTACATTGAGAGCGTATGACATTCATTGCTATAGACTCATCATGTCATCTCTATTGCTACTTAGTCTAGATAAACTTCACGATCCTCCAAGCTGACGCCAACAGGCGCATCCTCGAGTTGTACACTGTGACGTATGGGTGAAGAAGGAGAGGAAGTGGTCGCATGCTGCTGCATGGTCATGGAGCCGAGCGTGTCGGTCAAGCTTCGACTATCACTGCGTCCATGGCGAGAAAGTCGATTACTTGCCTTATTCCTGCTGAGTGAATGGCCTGTGCGCTCGCTCGCCAGATGATCTTGCATCATGCCATTGCCATCTTGCATACGCTCAGAAGGCAGCATCATCGAGCCAGCATCTGCATGTGTATCTGCATAGCCACTCACAATATCGTCTTCCTCCTGTGGTGGCTCGAATGATGCATCCTGCGTGCGTTCATGGACACTGGAGGGCTCTGGCTGACGCACATGTGCCACTTTGATCAGCGGCGATGAAGGTCGGACACTGCCAACGGAAGACCCATGGCTTGACGGCGGGACAAGACCGTGTCCATTGCCAGCAGCAGATGCACTGATGGCCTTGTTACGTTCCTCCACCCGCATACGTCGATCCTTTTCATCCGTTGCACTACGCGGTCGCGTCGTTGATGCTCGTTTCAGCTGAGAAAAGATTTCCTGCTTGTATGCCAAAAGATCAAGCAGCAGCCGCTGTCGATGCTTATCCTGCAGTGCAAGAGCCGTTTCTTGCCGTGGGCGATGGAGCGCGAGTGCGAAATGTGCAGCAAGTGCTTGCTTGTAGCCATCATCAGCACTGGTGAGCAATGTGAGGCGCACAAAGTGAGTCATCAGTGCATCGAGCGTGGCGATGTTGGAGATGCGAAGCTGTTGCAGAGCATTAGACAGCGCTGTCACGCGATTCTCTGTTTCCTCCTCTGTGCCGTGTGCCGCGTAGATAGCCTTAAGAGTATCGTACAGCGTGCATGAGATGAGCGAGTCTGGCAGCTCGAGCAGGTAGAGCCGCAAACAAGAAGCCACGATTGGATGGTCGTACTTGGCCAAGATTTGCTTGTCCACCGCTTTGCCATTATTGAGCTCCTCTCGAAGTGCATGCGTCAGTCGTAGCGGTACATTGCGAATCCATAGCTTTTGTCGCTTCTCGTCATTCTCGAGCACTGGGTATGCTTCGTCCATATAACTCAGCAATGTGGCGACGATGTTTGGTACGCGCTTCTTGTCTTGCCGGGCGCGCAGCTCGATATCCACACCAAATGTCTGATCATCCACGGCATTGTAATAGTTCTCGTAGACGACCGTCTTTGGCACAAACTGACCAGTCTTATACGATTCAATCAAAAAGTTGAGGTCGTTCGCCGGGCTGATGGATTCTTGGAAGAGAACCATATTGTCCATGGAAGACTTCATGGCTGGGATGACATTTGAAATGGCTGCTGAAATGTCCATCATCACGTCCTTGATTGCTTTGAGACGATCGAGCTCGCAACGTTCCATAAAGCGAAAGTGCTCCATCAGGCTCGCTTCGAGATCTGTGCGCAAGCCATCGAGCTTCGTGACGGCAGTTTTGTAGAGATTATTGGCGTGATCGGCTTCGCGCGTCAGCTTCTCAAGGGGCGTCTCGTTGGCATGCTCATTAGATACGTACGTCTGCACGTACTCGCCCACATATGGCATTGTGGAGGCACGACTGACAAGTGAATTCTCACCAGCTTTCATCTTGCCGGCGAGTACAAGCGCTTTCTCGCGCCACTGATAGTTCAGCACTGAAGAATTGGCAAAAGTATTGCCGACGCCTAAGTAGCGTAGATATCCATTATCCACAAGCCCTTGACCAAGTTGCTCTGCTTGTTTCAAAGCATGCAGAGGTTCTTCTGATTCGACACTGGCGACAAGATTGCGTTGGAGCCATTGTGCGATATCAAGGCCTGTTGAGACGTGCTGGAATGTTCCAAGGATGGGCAGCTTGGCCTCCTTTGACGCGATTTCGTCTAGCATCTTGCTGATGAGCTGCTTGATTTGCGCCGCAGTAAAGAAGACATCGCCCAGTTCAACGGCTTCGTCCTCATCGCCGCTGTCGTCCTCTGTTGCTTGTTTGCTAGCCATTGAGCGCGGCGTACTAGGCCCATCCACCGCGGGGAAGGCAAACTTGTTTTCCTCCTGGAAGTCTTCGAGCACACGACACTTGTTGAAGTATGTGGATCGCAACTTCTTGACTTCGTTGTGTTGCTTGTCATGCACTTTGACCTTGCCAGTGAGTTCTTTGTCACTGCGCGCGACTCGTTCCGCATGTTCCTGTACCCATTTGCCAAATGGATTCAACACCATCGTCTGCAGATTTGTCGCAACCTTGAGATGCGCTTTACCGGACTCATGTGTCTCCTTGACCATTCCTTCAAATGCGCGCTTAATACTTGCGCCGTCGTCGCGTCTGAACCCATCACGCATGTAAGCGTCGCCTGCCATACGCTGTAAAGTAATGCCATGATACTCTTCCGCCTCGGCGCGCCGCTTGACTAGCTGGACGAGCTCGTCATTCTCTGTGCACCCCTGACGCAGCTTGGTGAATAGCTTTTGCAAGCCCGCACCGTAGTCGTCTGCCCAGAACGACTCTGCGAAGCCTGGCATTGCTTTGTACACTTTGCCTTGCTGTATCAATACAAAGGTAGGATGAGGAAAGGAGCCCTTTGCTTTGGCAGGAACAGCGTGTTGCTTCTCCCTTTTCTTGGTCGTTGTTCACTCCGTCGCGATCTATCAAATTAGGAGGCAGCAGCAGGATATCAGGGGAGCGGGAAGAGAGAGAGAGGTCAGGTAGATAGATGAGCTTGCTATATCGGAAGAGACTGCTAGGCTTTATGGCTTCAAAGGCAAGAGTAGTGAACGATGCAAGTGAGGGCCTTGCTTGCCGATACCAGTCGATGTGATCTTTCACGGCAATGGCTAGCATATCGTATTCTTCCTTGGTATATATCATGTCCTTGATCATCTGCTGCTACACCACATAGTCATCCAATATACAGCTTGACTTCTACTCTACATCCCTCCTGTTAGCTCTTCTGTCCCCTTTTTGGTTCTACGTCACGGCTTCAACACAAAACTGCAACGACAAAGAAGTACACACGTACGACAAAGAGCAGAAGAAGCGAGGGGAAAGAAGGCGCGTGTAGAGGGAGGTGCATCAGGTTGGGATCATTCCTAGGTTGAGGCATCGCCATGTCCGGGTCGCTGCAAATCTTCCGTCGCACAGCAAATCGCAGCATTGCCCTAGCCAATCGCGACTGGACACTGCAGTTTCAGTACGACAAGGCTTCTAAAGGCCGCTGCATTGCCGAATTTATACCCACAGCAGAGTTTGATATTGGCAACTACAAGCCCATCAAGCTCCAAAAAGTTTTTGGGTGTCTTGGCTTGATTGACCTCGAAGGCCACCTCTTCCTCGGCGTCGTGGCAGGTTGTGCGCAAGTCGCCAAAGTACGAGATGGCGAAACAGTGCAGCGGATACATGCGGTTGAATTCTACTGTCTCGACAGCGATCAATTCGATACCAAATTCGTTGATGTCAATGGCAACCCGGTAGATATGGACCAAGCGGATGTTTTTGACTCGGTAGAACGGCCACCGGACCAAGAACATCCTTGCGCAGAGATTCAACGGCTACTGAGCGGCGGCACTTTTTACTTTTCTTCAGATCACGACCTCAGTATGAACTTGCAAGCACGCGCCAGTCGCGAGTTCGACCCAGAGGCATTTGACCATCAATTCCTATGGAACAATTATCT
This sequence comes from Protomyces gravidus, assembly GCA_003717255.1. Taxonomy (NCBI): domain Eukaryota; kingdom Fungi; phylum Ascomycota; class Taphrinomycetes; order Taphrinales; family Protomycetaceae; genus Protomyces; species Protomyces gravidus. The sequence continues at coordinate 35,556 of QXDP01000134.1, read as the reverse complement.
AATTGGCCCGCTCTCACAGATGCGAGCCAACATGCAAGCATCCAGACGAGCAGCACTGGATGCGAGCAGATTTCTCACCACTATCATTCGCGGATTCGCAGAGACAATTGCTGTTGTCATCGGCGACAGTATGCCAGGTCAGCTCACGCTCATTTCTCGACTATCATCTAAGCGAGCTGGAACTCGCTTCAATGCGCGCGGTATTGACGATGATGGAAATGTAGCCAACTTTGTCGAAATCGAAACGATCCTTCACACGAATGCATTCACTTCTTCGTTTTGCCAAGTCAGAGGATCGATTCCACTGTTTTGGGAACAAGTCAGTACCGGATTCATGGGCCAGCACAAGGTAGAAGTCTCAAGGTCACCATCCGCCACTCAAGCCGCTTTCGAGCGGCACTTTGCATCTTTGCTCGAAAAGTACGGAGAAGGTGTACATGTTGTCAATTTACTCGGTAGCGCAGCCGGTGAAACCATGCTGACAGATCTCTACAATACTGCCCTATCTTCGAGCGACTATGGCACACGTGTACGGTATAGCCATTTCGATTTTCACCATGAGGTTCGGCAAGGCTATGAAGGCGCAAGCAAGGTCAAGCCATTGCTTCGAGCGTCAGCAGAAGAGTATGGCTTTTTCTTACAAGCGAACACAGCCAAGCTGGAGATGCACCAGTCTGGTGTCTTTCGCACAAATTGTCTAGATTGTCTTGACCGGACAAATATGATTCAAAATATCATCTCACAAGCCAATCTAGAAAGCGTTTTGGCAACGCTCAAGATACGCGCACTTGCAGGTCTTTGGGAACGTCATGGTACGCTTTGGGCAGACAATGGAGATGCATTGTCGCGTATCTATGCAGGCACTGGCGCTCTCAAAACGTCTTTTACGCGCAAAGGCAAGATGAGCTTTGCAGGAAACTTTGCAGGAGCCCTAGCAGACGCGACAAAGTCTGTGGGGCGCATGTATATCAACAATTTTCAGGACAAAGGCAAGCAACAGACCATTGATGTCATGCTCGGTCGATTAATTCAGCAAAAGGCGGTTGTCTTATTTGATCCAATCGCCGATTGGGTCAATACTGAGCTTCATAAACGTGCGACTGAGTGGTCCAGCATGCAATCGCTCACAGTTTTTGCAGGCACTTACAATTTGAACGGTCGAGATGGTGATGAGAATCTTATGCCTTGGCTCGCACCGCAAGGACAGATTGACGCAGACATTTATGCGATTGGATTCCAAGAGATTGTCGAGCTTACACCTTCACAGATCGTCTCCGCTGATCCTATCAAAGTACGATTCTGGGCTGAAAAGGTCCTAGCCTGTCTCGACCCGAAGCAAAGAGATCGGTATGTGCTTTTACGCACAGGGCAACTTGTGGGCGCCGCACTGCTCATTTTTGTGCGTCGAGAATGTCTAGAGCACATCAAACATGTCGAGGGTGCTATGCGGAAGACCGGTCTGAAAGGTATGAGTGGCAACAAGGGCGCTGTCGCCGTGCGGATGGATTATGGCGCCACCCGAATATGCTTCCTGAATGCGCATTTTGCTGCTGGCCATCAAAATTACCATGAACGCAATCAGGATTTCGTTACTATCTTGCATGGCATCAAATTCCAACGTGGACGCAATGTGCTCGATCACCATGACGCTGTAATCTGGCTTGGCGACTTCAACTACCGTATATCCCTACCGATTGAGCAAGTCAAGGCGCTCATCCAGCAAGAGGACTGGGGTCAGCTCTACTCGGCCGACCAGCTCAACCGCGAAATGATCAAGGGCAAAGTCTTTCAATATTTTGACGAAGCTGAAATCACTTTTCCGCCAACATACAAGTTTGATAATGGAACCGATGAATACGACACTTCAGATAAACAGCGTATACCGGCATGGACGGACCGTATCTTGAAGAAAGGCTCAGGCATGCGCCAATTGCAATATGGCTCTGCCATGCTACGTTTGAGCGATCACAAGCCAGTCTTTGCAACGTATCAAATGGATGTTCAGCTTGTGGATGAGGCGAAGCGTTCTGCGATTGAGCGAGGCTTGTATGATCAGCGTCGTGTGGCGATTGACGAGCGTAGTTCTTTGCGTGACGAAGAGATTGAAAGCATCATGGGGAAAGATTGTAAGTTGCCGCATCTTTGGTGCTTGACTAATGCTAGTGCCACCGCCGAGTACGGAGCGATCAAAATGGTGGCTGGAACACCATGCCTCGTCCAAATCAGCTGTGCGGCCTCCGACTGGCACGATCCTCAATCCGAAAAGGCCTGCAAATCCATGGCTATCAAATGGCGAAAGCGATTTTATCAGGACAAAGACACCGCCTCCTGTGGCGCAGAAGCCGGCTGTTCTGCGTGCTGCAGTGGATGCAAAAGGTACCCCTCCTCCTCTTCCGAGACGTACCATGACTCCCACTGCGAGCGAGATAATGGAGCAAACACCGCCATTGCCGAGTCGGTCAAATACTGTCGATTCTCGAAGTAGTTCTCTTCAACGTCAACCGATTGTGCCTCCTTCACGGAATTCTTCCCCGGGCATCAAGCGCGAGACGACAAATGGCAACGGTACACAAGCGACCAAACGCAAGGATGTGGATCATCTTGCCGATGCTGCAAGCGACACCAGCTCGCTCAGCAATTACAAGTCGCTTGTGTAGCATAGTTGGTGAATATATATATGATTGATTTGTACACTAATTATATGTATGCAGTATTTACAAAATGGAAATCGTCGCTGCTCGTTGCCATGGTATATCACGATAAAATGCACACGGCTGTGGTCATCTAACGTCCAAGGCCGCCAAGCAAACCGACAACCGGGTCCAAAATTCCACCGCTTGTAGGACTGCCTGTGCTCTGCGCTCCAGGGTTGAGCACCTGTGACAAAATTGGCTCGACAATAGAGTTGACGAGCGGGATCACGCCGCCAGTTCCAGCTTCGGGAACTTGAGTCGGTACTGCAAGAGTTGGAAGGGGTGCGACTGGAGCAATGGCCGAGGGAATGGTGGCAAGCGTGGTTGGAGCAGGTAGAGCTGCTGATGCTGGAATACCGAGAATAGGCGCAACGACTCCAGTCACGACGCCACTGATGGCACCGGCGATAGGGTTGCCAGTTGGGAGTGCACCACTGCTAGCACCACCACCGTTCAAGATATCGTTGACATTCTCGACAACTGTAGCGACCGGAGCCAAAGGACCAGCGGACGAGGGCGAACCACCGACGCCAGCCACGACAGAGGCAACAGTGTCGAGCAAGTTGGGGACACCGCCAGTTGGCAGAGCACCGCCGCCGGCGCCACCATTTAGAAGACTGCCGACGTTCTCGATGACTGTTGCCACTGGGGCCAAAGGACCAGCGGACGAGGGCGAACCACCGACGCCAGCCACGACAGAGGCAACAGTGTCGAGCAAGTTGGGGACACCGCCGGTTGGCAGAGCACCGCCGCCGGCGCCACCATTTAGAAGACTACCGACGTTCTCGATGACTGTTGCCACTGGGGCCAAAGGTCCGGCAGAAGATGGTGAACCACCGATGCCAGCAACGACAGATGCAACTCCATCAAGAATAGGTGGAACACCGAGTGTTGGAGCGCCAGTCTGCTGAGGAAGCAGGCCAGTCAATGGCAGGGCACCGAGAACGCCAGACACAATAGGGCTGACAATTGGCAATGCTGGCGATCCTGTTGGCACAAGTGGGTCAAGAAGACTCTGCACCACTCCAACAACCTGCGAAAGGACGGTTGGAAGCACGGGCAGAGAGTTGATGATGGGCGGGGTGCCTGAGCCAGAGCTAAGCAGAGGTGCGAGAGCAGGATCAGCGCACACACTGAGGCCACCGAGAGCTGGAACACAGAGACCAAGGAGACATTGGCCGTTTGAGGTACACTGTGTGCCAACTGCAAGAAGTCCAGCAAGTGTCGTCTGAGGATTGCTTGGGCCGGTGCCGGTAGGATTGGTAACAACACCGAGTAGACAGAGACCACCGTTGACGATGGCATTGTCGACAATAGGCACACCAGCAACCACACATGTTTGAAGACCAATCCCTGTGCACTGTGCATTGGTGTTGCAACTCAAGTCAACACCAGGAATGTTTGTTCCGGGGAGGAGAGCGGACAAGGCGCAAGTACCTCCGCTGATGGGAATGTTGCCGAGCACAGGCAAGCCCGTTGCATTGAGACAGATTGCCACCGGTAGACCGCGACCAGCACAATCGGTGTTAAGACCGCAGCCAAGAGCTGCAACGCTTGAAGATGGTGCAGCAGAAGAAACCGTTGAGCTGGAAACGGGTGTTACGGTCGAAGTGAGAACAGCTGACGAAGAAGTTGTGACGACGGGGCCCGATGAACTGATGACCGGGACCGATGAAGTGACAGCCGGTACAGATGTCGAGATTACAGCAATTGAAGAAGAGCTGACACCCGACGAAGATACGGTGACTGTGCTCGAGCGTGTTCCTGGCGGAGGAGGGTCAATCTGTCCACTTGTGATGATTGAGAATGATGAAGTGCTGCTAGAAAGAGTTGATGTCACGCCAATTGTCACAGTCTCCGTAGTTTGAGGACCGTTTGAGGTTCGTGTCTCCGTGATGGTCGTGCCACCATTTGGTGGAGGTGTTGATGTGACGGTCACCTGGCTAGTGACACCAGGAGGCACTTGCGTAGGCGGTGTGATGATATCTGTCACGGTGCGCGTGATAGTGGTAACTCCTCCTGGGATGACCGTTTCAATGGTAACGACCTGGGCAGGATCGGTAATGGTCTGACCGTTGATGATTGTGGAGATGAACACATTCGTCTGTGGTGTAGCCACGGTGACTGGAACATTGGCATTTGTTACAGTGGCACCACCAAGTGTTGTAGTACCTGGCTGAACGGGCTGGTTGCTGGTAAAGAAGACGGTTTGACCGGCGGGGAAGCTGTTGCCAGCAACTGTGCACTGATTGTCGCAGATTGTGAATGAATTGAATGCAGCGTTCTGCACAGTGTTTGCCGGGTTGATAAAGGTCGTGCCTCCAATGACATCGCCAGGCTGGCCATTGACAGCTGTGAGAGTAGATGTGACAAATGGCTGGCCTTGCTGTGTGATGGTGTTGATTCCACAAGCATTGCCGACACACTCTGGGATGTTGGTGATGACGGGAATGAAGCTTGGTACAGTGCGTGTAACAGTGGTTGGCACACAGACAAGGGCATCCTGAACTTGTTGGCGAGGCTTGAGGCGCCTGAATGGTGTTGCATTTGCAAGAGAAAGGGTTCCAACCGCGAGCAGGATTGAAGCCAACATGATGAGGATGCTGATGTCTGTCGATGAAGAATAGATGAACGAGGCATCGATGGGACTTTATAGCTTGCTCGTCGAGCCGCCTGAGAGTGCCAATCAATGTACACAAGGGCACGGTCAGCCCGTTTTGCCATGTTCTCGACAACGTTGGACGATCAGAAACACAAATCTCAGTGCAAATGCTCGAGAGAGACAGAAAGTGAGCACGTAGCGTCAGTACGAGCCGTTAGAGACGGGCAGCCGTTTCGCTAAGAGCGCAGATCACGGCCATGCGGAGACAGAGCGGGAAGATGAGGCAAGTCAGTAGCGGGTGCACTAGTCTAGTGGTCACCATAGTAGGAGCATGGCATTGAGCTACGCTAGGGCTCAATCACGCGCTTAGAATTCTGTAGCGTGGTTGTTGCGATTCAAAGTGTCAGACACCAGGTGGTGTTGTGCTGCTGATGTGTCTCAGGGAAGGGGAACAAAGTTTCCAAATCGCCGGAAAGGGAAAGTCTGCACCAGGACCACCATGCCCATCCCCGCTCAAGAGCATAGAGTGGAAGAGAGAGCTGTCATCAGGCGGCGAACACGGACCTGCCGTGCTGATCGAGTGATAGCGGCATCTAGTGAATGAAGTTGTGCTGCAAGTCTTGAACCATCGAGTAGTTGATAATACCCAAACACAATACACAATGACCATTACATGGATACTGCTAGACACTTAGAAGTTGACGGCTCAGTCGATAGCAGGAAGCGCTTTCCATGAGTCGGGTCACCAGGCGGTCCCGTACCTTGACGCTTGGGTGGGGACCACTCTTGCGCATAGATCTACCATACGAAGTGTCTCACATCCTGCTTCACCAAGCAAGATTCTTGAGACACTTCCACGAACCGTTAGAAAAGGAGAGATTTAATGCTTATCACACTTGTTCTCAGACGTTGCCACCTGACATACGAGGACTCTCCATGGATGCTCACTAGTCTGACGCAACGAAACTTGCTCATTCCAGCCTTGAACCATTTTGGAATCTTTGAAGCATGCGACACTGTACTGAGCCTTTACTCATGTTCGTTTAGCGATGATGTTCAAATCATGCTAGCTTCGCTCAGGCATCCAGGACAAGTCAACCACTCGAGGCTCGTATTGTACAGTCGTCAAGGCCGTTTGAGCTTTTCATGACGGCCCTGTGGACGGAGTGAATTCTTGGAGCAGATTTGCTTGATGTGCTGACTGATCATTTAAGACCTTCTTACCAGGCACCCATTTACCATAGTCAGCTCTATGCTTTTCTCCAGCCCGGACAGTGGTACGCCGTACCAGTCTGATGACACTTGTATTTTCGCTCAATCGCGCTTTCCGACTTTGGTCGACCGAGGCCAGGGTGGCGCGGCCGCTCGGTTGACGAAACGGGAACTGCCACGCTAGACGTGGGAACCCTTCTACCGTATTTCAGACAACTAGGAGTGACGATCGTGCACTCGCTGCCGAGGGCTGTTCCAGTCGGTGTGGCAAGTCTATTGGTCTCGCTTGCTAGCTCAAAGACAGAGCGCATGGCAGCCTCTCGAACCCGTCACCAGCCCTGTCCTTGGCAACTTTCTTGGCAAGGCTTTGCTTACATGTACAACGGCAGCTGAGGCAGAGGCAGAGCCAGGACAGTTTAGCTCGGAACAGAGTCACTAGATCTCTCCCGTGATGGCTGGTACAGCGGGCCGCATCTCAGCCCTTCCATGAAGAGCTCCCCTCCGTGTATTGCTGTGATGTCTGATGAGGCCGTGACTACTACGACTCGCTACATGTGCATCTGCTGCTCTAATCAGCGTAGACCAGTCGGAGACTATGCGTCTACCTTTGCTTGATCAACGCGAGCAGGAACAATTTCTGCTGGAGGATACTACCGCAAATAGCCCCTGGTATTTGTTCTGCCATCTCCTGGTTTATCAGACTCTTTTGCTTTTGCCGCGCCCTTTTCTCACCCCGAGAAGGACAAAGAAGCGGCTTTCCGCACCTGCAGCAGTAGCAAACATCTTTAAATATGCGCAACGGCTACACATTGCGCAAGCTATGCCTCTCTACCTGGATCATTTCGTCGCTGCTCTGCTTGGTAGATTCGGCAGATACAAATACCCTAACAAAAGGGGATGGTCCCTGCTCCACCAGCGCCTTCTACCTTTGGACTACGACATTCGCTGAGCGTGGCATGTCCTATTGCTCTAAACAGTGCGAGAGATGCATTGAAGCGCATTTCGACGTATTTGCATCGTTTGGGGATGCGTGCCTGGTCACGAATTCGAAAGGACCTTATGATTTCGTCTACCACAACATTTCTGTCTTTGCACAAGAGGTTGCGGTTCAGATACCCGATGATTTTACCAATTACAAGAATGGCTGGTGCAGATGCAAATTCACATTGACATTTCGACGGATGAAGCCATCATTTGGAGAGACAAATTGCAGTCTTGCTGCAATTGCAAGAAGGTTGGAGGTCGGGAATTGGATGTCTGAGAGATGGGAGAGTCCTGGTCACTATGAGAAGGAGAATATTGCATGTCGTTCTGTGTCATTGGAAGAACTTGATATTTACAGCGAGGCGAAGGGCCGTTACAGAGACATGTACCGTGCAGCACATCTGAGCGATGGCTTTGATGATGCGAATCTGATGCGGGAAGCTCTTTACAGTTCCTATGCAGCAGAGCAGCTCGCCCGCTCCTTGACCAGGGACTTTCCTGGCCCAAATGGATATGGTCGAGACCGAGACCTATTTGTGCCTAGGCCAGCAAGATGAAGGAGTATACGTACATGCAACGAGTCTACTGCATTCCAAGGTTGATCAAGGTCGATCAAGGTTGTGCTGTGAATGGGCTGCACTTGCGTTGCTTATCTGGACGTGGCGGATAGCCCACATTTCTCTCGCTGGCGGCTGCAAAGGGAAAATTTGTGGCGCAATATCGAGCATCGAAAAAGAAAAGTGGCAGTCACAGACTCAATTTGAACGCGATAAGAGGTGAATTTGCAAGCAATTGGCAGAGAGCATCTCAATCAATCGATAGGTGCCCTTTTCAAGCAAATCGGACTTTTGTCTGCATGTCGCGTGTCTTATCAGCTGTGTAGATGACAGATGGGGGACAAAATGGCATCGGAAAACATGAATTTGCAGAGATCTTGGAAGGCCTAGCTAGGAAGAGAGGGCTTAGGAGGGGGCAGAAGGAGTAGCAGCGGTAGGTACCTATTCTCTGCGGATTGATGACTGAGGCTATGCTAGAGACCACGCTTGATGGCCCTGGTTGATAGGGCACGTCAGGGAAGCAGCTGCGGCCCTCGGAAGACAGCTGAAGATGATCGTCATGGAGGCCTACCTAGGTATAGCTCTGGCAGGAAGTACATACATGTGCTTGTGCAACTGTTTGTCGAAGGAAGGTATGGCAAGGATAGTGAGCGGGCCATGATAGTCGAGCATCGTAGCTGATATCGGATCAACTTCTACCATGCCTGCCCACCATGGATGCTGTATCTCTCTATCCGATGGCTCCTCATATCTGCCCATTTCCCGCGGCCGGGAGAGATAGAAAACAGAATGCACAATCTACAATCTGGAACAAGCAAAAGGCGACGATACAAAAAGACAAAGGCCGTCGCATCGCTTCCCTTCTTCACACCTTCCTTTCACTTCTTCTCCTGCACTTCGACAAGCTCACACACAATGTCGGCAGTCGCGGACGCCGTACAGTCAGCCGTCGAGGCAGCAGCAGCGACCATGGCACCTTACCTCACTCTCCCCATCCCAGATGACGCGCCAGCAACAGGCGGCAACTCGGAAACCGAGAACCTCAACCTCTTCTTCCAGTCCGGTGACATGGCCTTCATTCTTATTGCCACCTCCATGGTATGGCTCATGGTACCCGGTATCGCATTCTTCTACTCCGGTCTTGCGCGCAGAAAATCAGCCTTATCCATGATGTGGATCTGTATCGTCGCCGTCTCCATCACCCAATTCCAATGGTACTTCTGGGGCTTCTCACTCGCCTTTTCGAAAAACGCAACAAACGGCTTTATCGGCAACTTGGACAACTTTGCTCTCATGAATGTCCTCGGCTCGTCCAGCACAGGAACAGCCCTTGTGCCGGAATTGCTTTATGCCAATTTCCAAGGCATGTTCGCCTCCGTTACCGTGGCACTTGTCATGGGCGCCGTCGCTGAGCGAGGACGTCTCTTGCCAGCCTGTGTCTTCATCTTCCTTTGGGTGACCCTCGTCTACTGCCCCATGGCCTGCGCCGTGTGGAACGCAAACGGATGGGCCTTCAAATGGGGTGTGTTGGACTACGCCGGTGGTGGCCCCGTCGAAATCGGTTCAGGTCTCGGCGCCCTCGCCTACTCTTTCATGCTTGGCCCGCGTCGCAACTCGCCTTCCGAAATGGTGGTGGTGCACCGTCCACACTCTGTCACATCTGTCGTCCTCGGTACCGCACTCCTCTGGTTCGGCTGGTCCGGCTTCAACGGTGGTTCAGCATTCGGTGCCAACTTGCGCGCCGTCATTTCTATTACCGACACCAACATCGCTGGCGCTATGGGCGGCATCACATGGTGTCTCCTCGATTACCGTCTCGAACACTCTCTCTCCATGGTCGGCTTCTGCTCTGGTGTTATTGCCGGTCTAGTCGCTGCAACACCTTCTTCCGGATACATCGGCCCTAGCCCTGCTGTCGCTGTCGGTGTGCTCGCCGGTGCATGCTGCAATTACGCAACAAAGATCAAGTTTTTGCTCAAGATTGACGACTCGATGGATGTGTTTGCAGAGCACGGTGTCGGTGGTATCATCGGTCTATTGTGTTGCGCATTCTTTGGCGCAGACTACATCACCGCCCTTGACGGGGTCAACTATGGAATCGGCGGTTGGTTCTCTCAGCGCTGGGAATCCATGTACAAGCAACTCGGCTGGATCGGCTTCTGCTGTGCATGGACATGGACCGTCACTTGTCTCATTTGCTTTGTCATCAACAAGATTCCTGGCCTCAAGCTTCGTACTTCAGAAGACGGCGAGCTCCGCGGTATTGACGAGGATCAGATTGGCGAGTTTGCCTTTGACTATGTCGAGGCTCGCCGCAACTTTATGACCTGGGGTGTTACGAACGCTATTGACGGCGAAGCGACTGACGAAGGCTCTGACTTTTCCAACCAGAAAGGCAAAGCGAAGGCTGCCGAGGCCTTACAGAACGCAGGCTCATATGAGATGCAACAAATGGGTACGAATCACAACATTGGCTCTGCTCCCTTCCCGGCCGGTCAACGGCAACAGGCAGAAAAGCCAACAGTTGACAGCGAAACGTCCAACTCATCAAGCCATCGCACAACAGATGAGACACATGCGCCATCTTCCGCTGTGTACTAGACGCACTGCATCTTTCAACGCTTCTGTTAAATACCTTGATGTACCGTAGTTATAGTTCAAACATTTAGACTCACTTTGACTTCCTACTCCCTAAACGTCACCGTCATGTCTATCGACAGTGTACCGGCTTCATGGGATACAGTGCGGCTGCGTGTCTGGCGCGGCACAGTACCAATTGCTATACGTAGAGAAGGCACGACCGAGCAGCTCAAGCTTGATGTGCCCAGACTCAGCTACCTCCCGCTTGCTTTCGAGAAGGTGCGCGACTGGCTTTGTCAGGTCGACAAGTCATGCACGACTGAGAACATTCGGCTCGTAGTCGATAATGCTTCCAGACCGCGCTTGCTGACGCATATGCCCATTGGCTTGCTCTACGATCTCCATATTGCGTCGCCAGGCAGTACCCTTCAGCTACTGGTCGCGGACGATATACCAGATTCGGCGCTCAAAAGTCAGCCAGGAAGTTGGCCTGCGCCGACATACATCAACATACAAACACGCGAAGCCATGACGGAGCTGCTTTGGCAAACTTACAAGCAAAGTCTGCTCCTGCGTCTCGGTACACTACGACACCTGCAATCACAATCACCACAGCAGTCTGCATCTCTCAAAGAATCGCTAGTTATGCTAGATATGAATACGGTGTCTGAATTGACGCAGCGTATGCTAGACCAGCAGGCACACGCTGTTCCTGTGCGCATCTGTCTCTCTCCAGAGAGTTTCCTCCAAGTAGCTGCAGCACTGCGCACAGATGGACATGCAACAACGGTGCAAGATTGCATCCTAGCACGTTTGCCAGAATTTGAATCGCTCCTAGTTGATCCGACGTGCGACGCAACAGCAGACGGCGTCCGTGTCATTTCTCATGGCGTACCAGTTCCGCTTGATGCAAGCCTGCTCGAGATGCTTGAAGAAGCGGCCTATGCAGATGGCTGGCTGTACGTCTCCTTTTGTGCTGCAGGTTGATTAGGCGAAGGGATGCAAAAGACGTACAATGTATCATCGCGCACGACACAGCGCATATCTTCAGATGCGACAGGAATCTGGATGGCCTCCTCATCAGGCGGGATGAGAATGGCAAGCACATCGCTCCTAACAAATACAGACCAGGATGCGCGGCGTGTCTTTGCCTTGCCAGCTGCATCGACTCCATCCTCGACGGTGGGCAGGGGCACTGCAATCATGTGCGTGTAGTGCGATGGCTGTGGTCCTGCAAAGACACTTGGGAAAAGCGCAGAAAAGGTATGCTTCGGCGGAACTGAGGCGACGACGACCGTGTCCGGAGCAGGCTTGACACCCTGCACTGTAGTCTGATCGATTGTGCTTTCCGGTCTTGCTTTTGTATCCTTGTCAGCTTCCGCGTCTTCCTTGTTTGATGTTGGTTGCTTAATGCTTTCGATGGGACTTTTGCCAGTAGCTGACGAACTAGGCTTTGTGGCGCGACCAGCTTTGAGGTTCTGACTTTCGGTGGCTGTACACTGCGTAGCGTTGTCTTCACGTACTCCGAAATTCTTGAAAATGGGCAAAGCTGCACGTCTGACGAAGCTGGACTGAATGAGCTCACGGGTTGTTGTTTCGCAAGGAAGCTTCTTATCAAAGTCAGCACGCGATGCATAGAGATCTTCCGTCGCAATGCTGTCCTTGTGCCTCAGCTTCAGCGTTTGGCAGTGTTCCTTCAAGACTGTGCCCATACGCAATTGCTGCGACGCAATGGAGGCGAGCTTCATAATATTCAGCTTGAACGGCTCCTGATCATAATCTTCCAATGGCTTGTCGGCCGGAAAGTGAAATGTGCAAATCATATCCATGTACAGCACGCCACGGCCAGTCCGGTCTAGCATCAAGCGCGGAGCATAGATTTCTTGCCTCGATTCTGTGCCGCTGTGATGAGAATTCTCTTTGAATATGCTGATCAGGAATCTGTGTGTTGACCCTTCATGAGTACCAATTCTGGTCTCAACGACAAACCAAGGAGAAACATTCGATAGCCGGGCTGCAACGCGAGCGGGCGTTGTCCATTCGTCATCTGCTGGCAGAACGCCTCTGTGCTTTAGTTTTGGCAGGCAAATTCCATCGAGGTCAAGCGAGCCCAAACCCATGGGCTGAAGAATGCGATTTGCGACCGCAGTCAACTGTTTGCAATATTCTCCAGTGATCAACGAAGCCTCCTCAGTCGTGTATTTCGAGAGAACATCCATACAATACACGCGAGAGCCACTCTGATTTATGTAGAGCTTTGGTCTGGTAGCCAGGTGTACCGATTCTCGTAAGTCCGCATTGTGCATAAGCTGGCTCTCTCTGATGACGTTGACGAAGAAGTCGGCAGGTTTGCGGTCGAAACTAGTGTACTTGGCCTTGATGACAAACCACGGCACGATTCCAGACCTCAATTCGCTCGGTTTCTCCAGAATTATTGAGCCATCCTGTTCTGACTCATCAGCTGCCGGGCAAACACCAGTTACATCGTTCAAAATCTTGTTAGAGCCGAATTGCGTTAGGTCAATGGACAACATCCACATATCGTCTGTTGGCAAATGACCCATGTAATCCAGCTTGGGAAGAGTATATTTGTCAGGCGCAACTATGCCAAGGTCGTAAAAGTGAAGAGCTGAATAGGCCAGCATGATGAGTCCCCGGATATACATGCCGTTGCCCATTGGGGGATTTTCCTTCACGGAGTACTTCGCAAGAATGTCCATGCACAGTGCTTCACGCCCAGCCTTGTCCTTTCCGATACGTGGCTCGGTTACCCAATGGTCGTTCTCTGATCTGGTGAGGTCGTGAACCGGCTCGCGCTCCCTCATGATATTGATAAACACTTTGTTATATCGATGTCGGGGACTGACAATCGGTGTCTCAATGACGAACCAGGGAACAAAGTTGGAAGCCTGCTGGCTCAGATTCGCTGTGGTTGCAACTGGTCGAGGCGCCTCAATTTTCCCTTTTGCCGCGTTGCGATTAGATGCATCGATAGTCGGATCGTTCTGAGGCATGTCTTCTGAAGGACGCCCGGCTTCAGACTGCTTGACACCGTCTGTTGCCTTCTGAGCCATTTTATACGACGACTTTGGATCTTTTGCCAGCTTTGCCTTGCTTGGCTTCACAGCATCAGTCGGCTCTGTACCATTCGCCGGCTTTGCGGCTCCAGTCGGTTTAGCAGCTTTGGTCTGTTCTGAAGCTTCGGTTGGTCTTGCAGGTGCGCCAACAGGCGAGGTTGACTGTCTAGCTGCACAGACTGGTAAACTGCCCATTCGATTGCCAACCCATCGGCCAAAAATGTCATCAAGCGTGGGGTACATGTCATCCGTTTCGATACAAGTTTTGCGCTTAAGCGCTGGCAATTTGAAATTCTGCTGCTGAAGGTTGCCGAGTCCAAGTCTACGCATCTCATTTGAGGCAAGCTCTAATAGACACTTCGCGAGAGCGTGCTGGTCGTATTCTTCCATAGGGGCAGTTGCGAACGTGAATCGGCAAACGCTGTTCATGACATGTACCGCAGTGCCAGTCTTATCCAGCTCGATGTGAGGTTCATAGATCTTTTGAGTCGACTCTCTGCCGCATCCAGGCCAGTCTTGCTTGAAGACATTAAGGACGAATCGAGCTTTCAAACCATCCGAATAGACAAGTCGTGTCTCGATGACAAACCAAGGAATTGTCGATTGCATTCGATAATAGAGGTCGCCGATTGATCTCCACATATCGTCAGTTGGCAACCTATTCTTGCGCTTCTTTCTGGACATTTTGACATTTGTGCATTCGACAGTGCCGAGGCGCATTGCGAGGAAAGCGCATCCGACTGGCCCGATTAACATAGCTAGAGGATCACCCGCGATAGGGAGGGTGATGTCTTCATGGAACTTGCGCTTTGAAAGTACATCAATGCACAGAGTGTCAGCATCATTCTCCTCCTCATCGGGACGCGGCAGAGTTGCCCAGTGCTCCCAGTCTTCTCCCAACAGACTGCGTTTGGGCGTTCGCTCCTTCAGGATGTTGATGAATAGCTTAGACACCTCCCCTCCAGGGCGCACAAAATGTGTTTCGATGACAAACCAATGCACAAGATTGGACGCTGCTTGACTTTTTTGTGTTGCAGCTGTAGCACGAGGCATTCTTGCCCCGATAAGGGCTGGCTCATATCGGGAATTGGGCGCGGCACGTGAAGCTTCGTGAGTCGTGGGCTTCTGGCTGGAGGCTGATGATGCTGAGATAGACGAAGCGCTACTGATCGAGTCCATCGAGATCCACATCGAATTAGCTGGCATGCTACCCTTATGGTTCATTTGAGGCAAAGTATATTGTTTGCTCTTGACCGTTCCCATACCAGCTTTTTGAACAGTGGTGTTGGCTTGTCCCAAGATACTTGCGATGAATTCCGAATTGTGCTGTGTGACCGAATCTGCTTTTGTGGAAGCCGTGCATAGATAGTGCATGTAATATGCGATCGGGCCAGATGTGTCTTCGTCCAGACGGGGCAACGTGAACCAAGGTACATTACTTTTGCTGCGTATTGGCTCGCGCTCTTTGACGACGTTGATGAACAAGCTCGAGATGACCCCAATGCGATTCTCGACAGGTACCTTGACGACGAACCATGGCTCCAATTCTGACGTCCCTTGGTCGGACGGAATCTCTGTCAAGGCCGGCTGAGGACTACTGACTTCTGTAGTTGTCGTGTCTCGTGTAGAACAAGACCCAGCTGGCATGACATTCTTGACAGCTGGTTGCTCGACGCCTCCAGTCGTCTCCGGCTCTTTGTGAGCAGTCAATCCCGACAGCATATCCTGAGTGGTCCAGAGATCGTCAGTCGGCAAAATGCCTTTGTGCTTGAGGCTTGAGACAGTATACTCCTTCTGCACAAGCTTGCCAAGATTCGCTTCTTTAGTGGTCAACATGCCAAAATGAAGCGCAAGATTATGCATGTTTGTCTCATAGGATGAGTCCCGACCAGATGGCAATCTGCATAGAACATGCATGTAGTGGAAAAGGGCACCGGACTTATCACGATCGACACGCGGTCTGGTGAAGTATTGCAATTTTAAGTCGTCCGGCATTTCGTGACGCTTGTACACAAGATTGATGAAGAAGTTCGAAAAGCTGCCGTCTGGTCGCTCGATCGGTACCTGGATGACGGACCAGGGAATGAGATCGGAGCTCGCCTGGGGTTGCCAGCTCTTGGAAATATTCTCAGACGTCCACATATCTTCCGTTGGCAAGCTGCCTTTGTGCTTCATTTTGGGCAATGTGTATGCTGCCTCGTTGAGAAGACCCACATTTGCGTTCTTAAGAACAACTGCGGCGACTGCCAAGATCATAGCATGCAGATTTTTGGAACTCGGGCTGTCCTTCAAGTCAGAGGTCGTGCACAGGTAATCGATATAGTAAGCGGCATTCCCCGACTTGTCAGAATCCAGGCGCGGCAAAGTGTACCATGGCAACTGGCCTCTGCTGCGCGTTGGCTTGAGCTCCTGGACGACATTGATAAAAAGCTTTGAAGTAGTTCCATCAAACTTTTTGAGGGGCACTTTGATGACGAACAAGGGAATGACTTCGGATGCCGTCAGGCTCGAGGATGCTCCGGACGGAGGGGCATCTTGACGCAGCGACACATTGGCAGATATACCGTCAGCAGACGTTACATCCTGAATCATAGCTTCGGTGGGTTTCTTGGCAGTGGTCACTGTTGGCTGAATCGGCTTCTTGGGCTTTGCCATTGCAGATTGAGCTGGACCATTACCTAGGCTCTCCTTCGTCGTCCACATATTATCTGATGGGAGGTCGCCTTTATGCTTCATCTTTGGCAAGGAGAACTGATTCTTCGAAAGGAAGCCGAGTCCTATCTGCTCGACAATGTAGCGAGCATTGGAAAACACCAGTTGATGCAAGTCCGAGCTATGCGACGCCACGGTTGCTGCAATTGAAGCGTCGACAAGAAAGTCCATGTACCACACAGGCGAAGCAGCATTTCCTTCGTCGACGAGCGGCAAGGTGAACCATTGCTGCTTTCCGAAGCTTCGTTCTGGCTTGCGCTCTTTGACGATGTTGATCAAAAACTTGTATGCCACGCCTTGAGGATTGATGACTGAAGTTTTGATCACAAACCACGGCACAATATTGGACACTGTCTGAGCTTGTTGCTTTCCTGGCATTGTCGCCGCTTGAGCTGGAGTTGCAGAAGCTGCTTTCTTGCCGCAATCATCATCGAGCTGTTGTGTTAGTTCAGCAAGGGTTGTTTTATGGGAAAACACTCACCTGACTAGACTCATGCGGTGGATCGTCCGTGGCAGATTGATTCAGCTGGGTCGCTGGTCCGGCGGGAAGCTGAGGAAATGCCGCTGATGCCTTGGCCTTGTTCTTTTTTTTCTTCTTCTTCTTTGAACTGTTTGTATCATGGGTGCCGGCTTGAATCTGCTCAGGGTGCTCGGAAGCTGCCTGTGGCTTGTTTGTCGGACTCTTTGTACGCACGAGATCGCTCAGCTGGGTCCCAAAGTTGGCAGCGCCGGTGCTGGCTCGAATCTGCTGATCAAGAGTTCCAATGCTAGTCCACAGGTCGTCTGTTGGCAGACAACCTTGCTGGCCAAACGAGAGCTTTCTGTAAGACTGAATATCCACTAAGCCGAGATTCATGGCTTTGAAGACAGCGTAGGCATTCGTGAGGATGTACTCTTCGTACGCTGCCTGCGCGTCTGAGGCTGGCTTCCACTCATCAGCGCCAGCAAGGACGTTCATGTATAGCACCTCGGAGATGCCGACACCAGTCTGATTTACATGTACGCGTGGTTCAGTGACCCAATGTCCGAATGGAGGCTCTGAGAGACTGCGCTTGGGTGAGCGCTCCCGAACCAAGTTGACGTACAGCAACACGTCGTTGGCTAGTAAGACCTTTACTGGCACTTCCAGAACGAGACAGTGAACGAGATTTGATACTGATTGCTTTGAGGTTGAGCCATTACTAGCAGGGCGCGGCGTGTCGACCTCCTGAATCATGACCTTGCGTGGAGCTGACGCTTGAGCAGGCGCAATCGGCGTGGTAGCAGAGCCAGCCAGGTGAAGCTGAGATCGAATACTGCCAGAGGTAGATGAGCCTGGCTCTAGCAGAGGCGGCATGCTTCCGACAATGTGTCTCTACCTCGATATCTGACTCCCAGCTATAGTTTGTGCGTTGTTCACTTTTTGGCGCGCCACGAAATTTCTGGAGACGACGCGAATTTGCCCGCAGAGAGTGGACAGACAGACAGGCATAGAGTAAGAGGTATGGAGAGCACCGGTGATCGAGGAACAGCGGCATCTGGCTCATCATGGCTGACTGGTTACGTGGAAGCACAACAGAGAACTGACATGGGATGAAACGGTTTGTCCGTTAGGTGCAACAGGTAGCCAAACAGATGATGCAAAGCTGGAAAGATGAGACACAGCTGAGACGTTGCCAGGCCCGTTGAAGGGTTCCTCTGTAGCCTATATAACATGCTGCCTGCTAGAGGCAATGTCTTGGCCGTAACGCACTCCAATGCAGACTGTCTCGCTGCTACTCCTTCTTGCTACGAGCACGACGCTGGCTGTCCCTACAGAAGCTGAACCACGAATTGAGAAGAGGCAGCTCGATGAGATCATTAGTCTCGCTGGCAATGCCGTCGGCCAATTGACTGGTGCATCTGGCGCTGCTGGTGCTCGTGCTGGTGCTGGTGCTGGCGGCGCAGGAGCAGGTCTCGGCAACCTGGCTGGCGGCATTGGCAACATCGGTGGACTCGTTGGCGGTCTTGGAAAAGCAAGAAATGCTGGCGAGGGTGCCAATGGCGGAGCTAATGCACTCGCCGGCCTCCGAGCCAAAGCTGCTGGCGTTGGCCAGAATGCAAATACTCGCGGTCGTCAAGGCGCTGTCGAAAGACGCGCAGGCCAAAATGGTGCTGCCGCTGGAAACAATGCCGGAAATGCTGCTCGAAACGGAGCAGTAAGTCTGGTGCCTTATCCAAGATTGAGCTAATCAGACTTTTAGGCCAGAGGAGCTGCAAGGACTACTGCAGCCAAACCAGCCACGGATGGTGCAGGCAAGAGTCAAAAGGCTGAAAAGACAGAGAAGCAGGAAGCCTTCTCTGAGCCCCCACCAGGACCTCCGATCAAGGCGAAGGAGGCACCCGTCAAAGCTTCGACTCCACCTGCTCCTACTCCCAGCGCTGCTTCTGCCGCCACAACCAACGCCATCGCTGTGCCTGATCAAAACACGGCGGCTGTGGCTGTTACAAACACAGCGGCTGTGGCTGCTCCAAACACAGCGGCGCCGGCACAGGAAGCAGCGGTAGCGGCAGTTGCAGCACCAGCCCCAGACATCAAGGCGGTCAAGGCGGGCTAGACAGCGTGTTCATAGTGGCAGCTCTGTGTAGCTCATTGGGTACCAGCTTCTTTCACTCATGATGTTGATGATGTTTGATGGTGGTCTGGAAGGTGTCAATGACATCGCCTGACCAGCAAGCAGTCCAAAATAAAAAAAATTGAGAACAGCAACAGCAGGTGCCAAGGAAGAAGAAGAAGACCCTGTTCTACCTTCCCATATCTATAGAAGGACACATCTACAGGGAAGGACCGTTTATTGCATTCTAGCAGCAAGGGACCCAGTAGCTGAAGCCTCTCAAGCACCTTCTACGTCTCTTGCCCGCCATTTCGCCGCCACCAGGAGCGAAAGTCACACCTCCCACCCGCATCCTCCTTCGTCTGACCCTCGACGCCCTTTCGACGTCGTACTGGGCAGTGCCGAGGTATGGCTACTAGTAGATTCGATGCAGCATCTAACAAGCAGGCCCTGACACGAGTATTTAAAAAACCCTATACCCGCCTGACAACCATAAGAGCACCGTCAAGGGGTGCTCTTTCCTTTACAGTCAACAACCGAGGTCCGCAAGGGCTCAAGTCTATACTCTATCATTACCAGCTTGTCCGCTTTCTGGATGCCAGCAGTCGATATCCAAGTCCTGCCCCAGATCCTCAACAAAACCTTCACCGACAAGGCCCCAATGGCACCTGCTCCGCTGCTCTTCAACCACGTCCAGAAGACGGTTGAAGCAGATTTTGCTCCTCAAGCGCACAGTTCATCTCGCCTTGTCGTGCAGCAAGCACTCGCGGACCAACTTGCCAGCATTGAGCAAGAGTCTCACAATCTCGACAATGTCGAAAATGGTGCCGCCTTTTTCGTGGCCGATCTAGGCGAAGTGGTGCGACAGCATGTGCGGTGGCAGCAAAACCTCCCGCGAGTGATTCCGCACTATGCCGTCAAATGCAACCCGGACGATCAGGTCATTCGGCTTCTCGCTGCTCTAGGCACCGGGTTTGATTGTGCCTCAAAGGCAGAAATTCAGCAGGTGCTCGATCTCGGCGTTTCGCCAGAACGCATCATCTACGCAAACCCATGCAAGGCTGCTAGCTATATCAGATACGCTGGCTCAGTCGCCGTTCAAGCTACAACGTTTGACAATGCAGAAGAATTGCACAAAATTGCCAAGTACAATCCAGATGCTCAATTGTATCTGCGCATTTTGACAGATGATTCGGGCGCCCTTTGCCAGCTTGGTCTCAAGTATGGTGCTCCCTTGAATACAACACAATCGCTGCTCAAGCTCGCCAAGGAGCTCAACCTTCACGTTGTTGGCGTGTCTTTCCACGTGGGCTCCGGCTCGAGTGACCCCATGGCCTTTGTCGACGCCGTTCAACGCGCGCGCGTCGTCTTTGACGAGGCAGCTGCCATCGGATTTACCCTTCACACGCTCGACATTGGTGGTGGTTTCGGTCACGACAACTTTGAAAAGTTCGCCGCTGTGCTTGGTCCTGCGATCGATGAGCATTTTCCAGCCGAGGTGCGTGTCATCGCTGAGCCTGGCAGGTACTATGTTGCTGCTGCATTCACACTTGCTGTGAACGTCATTGCGCGCCGCACAATTTACCCAGACACGGATGAGCCCCTGCCTGGTACGACAAGCAACAACTTCATGTACTATGTCAATGATGGCGTTTACGGCAGCTTCAACTGTATCATGTTCGATCACCAGCACCCAGTTCCCAAGGTGCTCATGCACAAAGGTCGCTCCTACTTTGATGCATCGCCCAAGACATTGCAGAAGCAGCGCGTGCGGTGCTCGATCTGGGGTCCTACATGCGACTCGCTGGACTGTATCTCTGGCGAGTCCTACTTGCCCTTTGTGATGCAGGTTGGCGACTGGCTCTACTTTGATGAGATGGGTGCATACACCAAATGTGCCAGCTCCAAGTTCAATGGCTTTAACCAGTCCGAGGTGATTTATGTCTCTTCTGTTTAGTTTGCGTTATAGACACTGCTCAATCTACATTTAGTCTGCCTGTATCTTCGCCTTCATCCGTCTTCATACTCGTCTACGTCTCATCCCGCCACTTTTTCCTGTCTGAATCAGACAAATACACTTGACACTCTCACACAGCTGCTGCAGCTAGGCACAACAGATGACCGGTCCGGTGCACAGAGGTTTCGCGGCCGCGTTGCTCTTTGGAACGGCCCAGGCAGGCTTCAAAGACTACGTCAAAGGAGATGCAGCACCCAGTATCGCTTCTAAAGCCAGTTCCGCAGCTGCTTCCGCAGCAACCAGCATCACAGCTTCGTTGGCCGATGCAACGGCGTCAGCAAAAGCGGCTGTGCCCCGCCCGACAAACATTCCGGAGCTCTTTACGGGCTTCTTTGTGCGTAATCCGCCGAGCACACTTGTCCTGGAGGGATGCCTGCTTGTGGTGATCGCCTTGTGGGTCGCTCTGCACTTTGTCGGCAAGCAGCGAAACCAGTCTGCTGCAAAGAAGGCCTTTACAAAGATCTATGCTCTCCTCGGCAGGGAGTTCGAGCAAGTGGGCTATACGCCGTTATCAGAGGGCGGTGCACCACTCAGTATGGAGGCAAACGACGTCTTTGTTTCTATTGCAAAAGGCCGCAAGAATGTCGAAATTGCAAAGGTCACGATCGACTTGTTTCCCCGGCAGGACATGCTCGTCGCTTTGCCATTTAGAACAATCTATGGCATGTATTTCGACAGTGACAGTATTGCCGACCGTCTGGTCTGTCAATTTCTGCTACCGAGCACATCAGAGGTCGATGGCTTTGTCTGTGGCATCGTTGCAAAGCGCGTGATGCGCTATGAGCGTAAACGCAGCTGGGATTTGCAGTTCACAAAGACAAACGACAGTGCATTGCTGCCAGTCTCCTTCGTGACCATGACGGAATCAGCAGAGTGTCTCGAGAAGGTGCTCAGCAAGGAATTGCAAGGCGTTGTTGCAGACCTCGGCGAAGCGCTCGAGTACTTTGTCATCTCAGACCAGCCTGTCATGCAACCGCGCAAAGCTGATGCTCCGCTTTCGCACCAGCGGGTCATTCGCTTCTCTGTGCTTGCTGGTGCAGCGACGGCGACACGAGACAATGTTGAGCGATTGGCCCAGTGTGCCCTAGTTCTGTGCGATTCATTGCCGAAATCGCAGAGCAGACTTTCTGCCGTCACGGTCAAGAAGCTGCAGCAGGCGCGAGAGGAGACATATGGCAAGATCAAGAAGCAGATTGAAGAAGAGGCCAAGGTGGACGCACCCAAGAAGCCGACTCGCAAAGCCTTACGCGAAAAGGCGGAAAAGGAGCGAATTGCCAAGCTTGGTGCGTCTGAGCAGAAGAAGGCACTTGCAAAGGAGAGAGAGCGTGCCATGAAGCGTGGTCAAAGCAAGATGGTCAGGTCGAAGTAATGCAGTAGAGCATCGACTGGCCTTGTCAAGGGAGCAACTTGCAAATGGTCGTTCAGTCATTAATATGATCAACATGCTGCCGCTAGATAAGCCAAAAGTAATCAGGCTGATGTGCTCATCCGCGCCTGCCATTCGCGCACATTGCGCCATCGCGCACCAAGACGCAGGCCTGTTGTCGTTGGACCATCTCTTCTGGACAAAGCGTCCAATATGACCTGCATCCCTAGACGAGATCGCTCGAAGTTTTCCCTGAATTTGGATACACCAAGGCCTTCAATGCGTCCGCTGACACCAAAGAAGAGATTGCTGTAGGCTCTAGCTGTTGTCTCGACAACGGTCTGCGATGAATGTGCGGCGGAAGCCGTCATTCTTTGCGACTCCACAACTTTGAGAACCCGTGTGTGATCTAGATTGCGCGATTCTGTCTGCATCTCCATCGCTTCTGGATCAACGATAGAATGCTCGATTATGTATGTTTGCGAGATATTGAGAATCTTAGCGCCCCATTTAGGTAGCTTGCCGCGCTTGACAAGTAGCCGTGTCGTGTGGAGCGTTCCTTGTTCATCGACATGGCGGGAGAGAATATCGCTTGCAAGGACGTGTGTCGCATAGGGATTAGGATAGCGCAGGAAGTAGGCTAGTGTGACGGTTGACCATGGGTGATCGTATGTGAAAGTGGTCGAGTAAAGCTTCATTGAGCGGGCCCGATATAGCGAGCAGAAGCCGTCTTCTTGACTGCAATGAGACAAAAGCCTTGATCAATGCGACCACTCTGTCCTTCTCGTGTCTTGGTGTCTTCGTTGCCGCCGCTTTGCCTTGTCTTTCTTCCTCCAACAGGCGAGATAATTCAGATGGGCTGTCATGAAGTATGGCGCTGTCACTCACTATAGCAAGAGCGTACATGGGGGCTCCTGGAGAAAAAGTGACTATCAGTTCTCTCATTGCGATCATTCAGTCAGAAACCACACTGACCGAGGCACCCGCACAGAGTCTGGGAATCATGATTTCTCGAGCCAAGCGCCTTGCAACTAAAGCACCGGTATTCAGAAACTCTAACCCCGACTTGAACTATTCAGCAACACTGCATACTCACAAACTGCAGTAGCTATAGCTACGCATCTGCGCTTGCCATTCTATCCTACGTACTTGTGTTCAGCTGTCGGACATGCTCTGCTAGACTCATATCTTTGTTGCTCCGAATGCCAGATGCGAAACGTATCAAAGTCTTCCATGACTCAGACGAAGAAGAGACAGCTGCCAATGTGCAACCGCTCACGGAGTTCTCCGGCAATACGCTGAGCAAGCCTGAAGAAGCGCCGCTCATTGTACCTAAGCTGCCAGATACCTTCAGACATGGCAATAAGAGCTATGTGCCCGGAACAATGACACAGGCCACGAAAAGATTTGATGGAAAGACAATAGACGATCTTGAGGCTGAGGAGCGCTCGCGCAATCGCGCATATGGCTTGTCAGTTACGGCATCGAGCCAGAGGTGTGGTGAAGGTTCGCTTCCAATGGACGAGCCACCTGATTCTCGTTTGGAATTATCGTCGAAGCACAAGCAGGATGCCGACGTATCGACACTAGATGATTATGAGGCGGTGCCAGTCGAGAGTTTCGGTCTTGCTATGCTGCGTGGGATGGGTTATGATCCATCTAAGGTTGCAAAAACTGAAGCTAAGGCTCAAGAACGCAGACCAGACTTTCTAGGCTTGGGCGCCACACAGCGACCTATGGAAAGCAAGACGTCAGCTGATCTAGCTAAGAAACGACACGAGGTTCGCAAAGAGGAGCGGACCTATGTTCCAGTAGTCAAGATCAATAAGCGCACAGGCGAACGTGTAGATGAAGGGGCAGTGGCAACTGCACCAAACCAGATGGCCGCGTCAAAAGAAGCTCCGACAGAGCGTCCTGTCAGCAAAGAAGCGAGGCCAAATCTAGAGCGACATCGACGACCTCTCAGTTCCTCAGGGCATCGGTCTCGATCTCGATCTCGGAGCCCAAGTCGCCGGGCCAGGAAAGAGCGAGACAGGCACCGGAGGTGTGTCAGTCGCGAGCGTCACTCTCACAAGCATCGCTCGATCGAGCACGACTTCGACCGGAATGAAAAGAACAGGGATAAGCAAAGAGATAGGAGTCGTCGAGATACATAGTCATGATTTTCATGTGACTGCTCAAATTGCGACCTGAACTCTACAAACCGTCATAAGACAATATGCCAGCTGCGTAGCTAAGGGCGCTATGGCCAGCCGTCAACAGGCCATCGATCGCCTTGTTGCTTTGTCTGTATATGATCGCAATGGGGAGCAACAAAGGCTGCGCCTAGCCGCATATTATGAAAAGGCGCGTAGACGACATGCGACAGCACAAAAGCGTTTGTCGCGTCGCGAAACTGCCGCTTTTCTAGGTCATGCTGCATCATGCGGGCTCAGCGAAGAGAATGCTGATATTGCTTCTCTGGTGGAAAGCTTGCAGGGCATTGTTGGACGCTGGCCTGCCCTAGATATTCTCAACGGCAAATGCATGTTGTCTTGCAACGAACTTCAGAACTTTGCCCAGGCAGCTATGAAGGCTTTGCTGCTGGCTGATTTGCGCAATGAAAGCAAACAGCCATCTGTAAAATATTTGCTCGAATGTGTTAAGTCAGTCAAGCGTTCGTTCTCCTTCGCAAAGCTATATCTGACATTAGCCAAGGACATTGTCGCACAAGCTTCCCTCATCGGCTTTCTCGGTGCCGCTTCGGAGGTACCAAAAGCCTTTACATACAGCGAGCTCGTTGTGCTGGTGGAGACTCTCAACACAGTCCTCCCGACCCTGCACACCGCATCGGCTCGCGCTTCAGCAGTCTCCCTCACGAACATGCCCACCCAGGCGCGTACAGACGGTCTTGCCTTCAGACTTCAGCACGCGGCGATCGAGTTCGTGCTCTCTTGGTCCGAGGCCGCCCTGTCTAAGAGTCTTTCGTGTCAAGATGTGTGGAAAACCTTGCGCGATCCAAGCTCAAGCTTTGACAGGGATACCCTTCCGGATACTATCGTTTGGCAAACGATTATTACACATGTGAATGTGCAATACAACCTGACTAACAGCACATTTTTGTCCAAATGGTCTGAGGCCATACTCGGCATATCACTAAAAGTGTATTGCCTAGCCCTAATATCGATCGGTGAGTATGATGGAACTCTGCTTTCATGGCTGCACAATCTGATTGTGGATGCGCATGAATTAGATGACCCCGTGCTCGGCCCTGCTGTGGTCGAAGTCATGTCAGCGTTGGCAATCCGTTTTCCCGAGCATGCCACCGTCATCACGAATCATCTGAAAGCGGTCGTACAGCATGCGCCTCGGTTACAGTCTCGAGAGCATCTGTCTGTTCTTGCAGCGAAACGCTTACTTGTTGTTCTGCAGCACTATTCCAACGATGTTCTTGTCTCAACCATGTACCATTTCGCAAATCTCTTCGCACCGGCAGGTGTCGATTCTCTGCGACTGAGAACCGGCTACAACGAGAGCATATCTAGTAGAATGTCGGGTTCACTTCCCTCAGACGACGCTGCGCTCAACGCAGTTGAAGCACTGTCCACATTTGCAGTCTACTGCGATGATTTGCAAGTATCCGAGCTTGGCATCTCAATTTCTCTGCAAAAGTTCGGTCGGGTGTCGCCCTTGCTCCAGCGCAAGATTGTGATGGAATTGGCCGCCATGGCTGTGCACAGTAGCGAGAAGGATGTGTCGCGTGTGGCGACATTATTCAGCACCGTCGAGGGCAATTCACCAGACTTGCAAATGGTCGAAGCTATCCAAGCAGCGCGCTGTCATATCAGCCAGCATCTGCTGGCGGCTGATGCTGCATTCTTGCCTTTTCTCGGTAGCTTGCTGCGCGACACCATCATCAAATCGACCGATAAGTCGCAACCCGAGCTTAGCTCACTGCTTGCTCCCTTAGCTACACTGCTGAACAAGACCAATCTGTCAGAATGGTCCTTTGACATGACACAGCTGTTCCACAACTTTTGGTTCCACTTGGTGATCGCCGGTTACTCGATCAGTAGTCAAAGGGTGAGTCGCCAAAAGAGCTGGCTCAAGCGCATTGCCCGAGCATCCCCTTCACTTGCCCTCGAGACGTTGACAGATTCGCTCGAGGCGGATCTCGACTCTTATCCTGTATTGCGGCAGGAGCACGACCACGCGGACACCAAGATCTTACAAGCTGCACTCGACGCATTCCTACCATCGCACCCTTCAGCATTCAAGCGCCTCAGTTTCAGCAAAGTCGTGTATCTGAATGGTGTCGCGTTGCTAGAGAATCTGAGGAGCAGCAGTGGCATTGGAGCCGGAAGCTTGGCCTACTATGAAGAAGCGACGCTGCGCAATAGTGATGTGCATGCCATTGTTGATGCAATCCACTTTGAGAACACGGGACATTTTTTGAGTGCCCTGCGTAAGGCAGGCGAACAGATGCGTCTAGATTTGCAGCTACGCGATTTGATCGTTGGCGCTTGTCATCGTGTCAAGGCTGTGCGAGATCGTGCCGTCATGACCATCAATCAGATTGTTGAGCATGTGCCAAGTGCGTTCTGCAATCAGCTCGCCATTACGACATTGCTTGAAAGCATCACGCTTCTCGGATGGAGCTGCTACGAAGAGTACACTGACAAGTATTCTCCAAATTACAGCTTCTCATCGCAGCGAATGGATCTAATCATTGTCGTCAGCGATTCGTTCGCTGACCGAAAAGTCAGCTTGGAGACAGCAGAACTGCACGCGTCGCAATGGCTTGATGCTGCAATGCGAGAGTGTGCTGAGGATATTCGAAGTCTGCTCAGCACGTATATAATGGCGCAGGAGGATTCACTCGTTGCTTCAGATCGTGGTCGCCTTTTGGCTATCCAGTATGCGGTCCGCTCCAGTGCTCGTGAACAACCGCTTTCCGGGGAGCAGATGCGTGACTCTTCCGATGCATTCGTAGGTGAGCTCACTCTGCGGCACTTACAAAGTCTTGTACCATTGCGAACGGCCGATCAAGATTCCAGATTGCCTAGCTCGCGGCAGTTATTGGAGAAGAGCAGACGCAAGAGCTTTATTGCGCAATCAGGGCTTAAAGAGAAGCTGAGCTTCTACGTCGCCCGAATTTTGGACAAGGCACCCGATACCCATCGCCTGCTTGCACTATTGGTCGAAGTTCCGTTCAATATCTTTAGCATCTCAGCCGTTAAAGTTGCGACATCTCTTTGGGCCCGCGTGGTCACAGCACATGCAGACCTACAATCAATGCTCCTTGCTGAAATCGATAGATGTTGGAGTCATGCGATGTCCGAGGAGCGCGGCATATTCAGCAGCCGGTACAACGCAGCTGATCCATTCTCTAAGGTCATGGAATATGCTCCGACCGATAAAGACGCCATCGGCAAAGAAGTCAAGGAGGCCGAGCAAGCGTTTGAGCCGCATCTGATCATTGTCAAATTCCTTGCCAGTCGTGTCTCCAGTCCTGGCAGTACCGATACAGAAGGTCAAAAGATTTTGCTTCGCCTCATCAGATCTTCGTTGCGCGCACTTTGCGATGGCATTTTCTCAACCCACATTTTCTGTCACGAAGCGATATTGCGACTTTTGATCATCGGCTTCAAGTTGAAGTCGGCTGTTCGAGCCCTAGGCCTCGATATGATAGACGACGCTTATGAGAAATTGCTGTATGCAGGCTCACTTGCCATGTTCGCTACACCGCCTCGCTGGGCTTTCGGTAGCGACGCTGGCCGTCTACGCCGCGATTTACTGCTCTGCAATATCTTAAGCGAGCAAATACGCCGCGACAAAGTCTCTGCAGCTCTAGAAAGAAGGCGCGATCTGGTGCAACTTCTTCTCAAACATGACATTTCAAAGAATGAGCTTTGGCTTGATCCACTTTCGAAGAATAAGTCACGAAGCGCCGACATTGCGCATGTCAAAGCGCTTTTACCGTTTGCATGGGAACATAATCCGGCAGTCGCCATCATGATGGCGCAACGCTTTGCAAGTCCTGCTATTCATCAGGCGTTGCGGGTCCTCATTATCCAACAACCGCGGCGCGCTGTCCGCCATGCCCATGCAGCTGAGTACCTGCTAGGCAACGAGTTGCCGCCCGATGCGAAGGACGCGCTCAAGTACCTCGTCTACTGGGCGCCTGTTGTGCCCATCTCGGCCATAACCTACTTTTTGCCTGCTTTTACAATGCATTCGCTGATTCTGCAGTACGCAATGCGATCACTCGAATCGCATCCGGTTGATGTGACATTCTTCTATGTGCCGCAGATTGTGCAGCTTCTCAGACATGACGACAAGGGCTATGTTCGCCGCTTCATCGTCGAAACAGCGAAAATCTCCCAATTGTTTGCCCATCAAATTATCTGGAACTTCAATGCAAATGCGTATAAAGATGAGGACGCGACTGTGGAAGATGTCATTAAACCAGCGCTTGATCAAACTTCCGCAATCATGATTCGCAATTTATCTGGACAGGACAGGGCATTCTATGAAACCGAATTCCGCTTCTTTGGCGAGGTGACGTCCATCTCTGGCAAGCTCAAGCCGTACATCAAGAGAAGCAAGCCAGAGAAGAAGGCAAAGATTGACGAGGAAATGGCCAAGATCAAGGTTGAAGAGGGCGTTTACTTGCCGAGCAATCCCGACGGCGTGGTTGTTGGTATTGACCGCAAGTCTGGCAGACCTCTCCAATCGCACGCGAAGGCACCATTCATGGCTACGTTCAAGATTCGACGAGAGCGCACTGTTGAAGAGCCGCTCCAAGAGTCGAAAGTGGTCACCTTCGAGAAAATGCAGTCTGCTATCTTCAAAGTGGGTGACGACTGCCGACAAGATGTGTTGGCAATTCAGCTGATTGCTACATTTCGCGGCATCTTCAACAGTATTGGACTGGACCTGTATGTCTTTCCATATCGCGTTACGGCTACGGCGCCTGGTTGTGGTGTCATTGACGTGCTGCCAAACAGTATTTCGCGCGACATGCTCGGACGCGAGGCAGTCAACGGCCTCTACGACTACTTCATCACCTCCTTTGGCAAGCCGGACACCGTTGCTTTTCAACAAGCGCGCATGAACTTTGTCAAGAGCCTTGCAGCTTACTCGGTGATCACCTATTTGCTGCAGTTCAAGGATAGGCATAACGGCAACATCATGTACGACAATCAAGGACACGTTCTGCACATTGACTTTGGTTTCTGCTTCGATATCGCGCCTGGCGGAATCACATTCGAGTCTGCGCCATTCAAGCTCACGACGGAAATGGTAGCGGTATTGGGTGGTAGCGAGCACACGCAGTCTTATAAAATGTTCCAAGAGCTCTGCATCAAGGCTTTTTTGGTCTCTCGACAATACTCCGAAAAAATCATTCATCTTGTCACGCTGATGCTCGAATCTGGCTTGCCATGCTTCAAAGGCCAGCAGACCATCACCAATCTGCGCAATCGTTTCCACTTGGATGTGGGCGAACAACAAGCCAGCCAGGTCATGCTCGGATTGATTGCCAAGTCGCATGAAAATCAGCGCACTGTGGCTTACGATGTGTTTCAAAAGATGACCAACGGTATACCGCATTAGGCAACTGAACTCTCTGTGACTGCTAGTTTGGCAACTATTGCACGGCCAAAAGTGACGACATGACAGGCACTTTGACATATGCACCGTGCCTGTGCAGTAAGCCTTTTAGCTACTGCAAGGATGGTATCGACAACGCCAAAGAAGGTGAAAACCGCTGCGACAACGACACCGCAGAAACGTATCAAAGAAGAATTCGAGACACCACCGTTGAAGCGCACATCGCCGCGAAAGACACGAAGCGTCAAGTATGATTCAGACGACGAGGACAAGGACATGCTCGACCTTGATTCAGCGGACAAAAAGTCTCCACGTAAGACGCCGCAAAAGTCGTCAGCGGAACAGGCTGCGAGACTGGTCGCGGCCAAACTCAAAAAGCTCGACTCTTATGTGACGTCGCCGTATCCGGACTTTAAGCGGCCCACTCCGGAGGACTGCAAACAGGTAGTGGATCTCTTATCTGCCTTGCACGGCGACACCGAGCGCAAAGAGACGAATGGCAAGCCGGGCAAGGCTGCGAATTGTGGTGAAGTTCCTTCTGTGATGGACGCGCTCGTAAGGACTGTGCTTTCGCAAAACACAACAGACACGAATTCAACAAAGGCGATGCACAACCTGCATGATCGATTTGGCAGGGACAATTGGCAGGCTGTGGACGAGGCTAGTTTGGAAGAGGTGATTGATACGATTAGGGTTGCTGGTTTGGCGCCTACGAAGGCGGCCACCATCAAAGATGTGGTTGCCACGGCGAAAAAGACCTATGGCAAGTACAGCTTGGACCATCTGCACGACGCGACGAACGAAGATGCGATGCGGGAGATGATCTCTTTCAAAGGGGTAGGACAAAAGACTGCTTCATGCGTTTTGTTATTTTGCATGAAGCGCGATTCATTTGCGGTGGATACGCATGTCTTTCGGCTGGCAAAGAGTCTTGGCTGGGTGCCGCAACGCGCTGGCCGCGAAGAGACATTTGGCCATTTGGATATTATGATTCCTGGCAAGTACAAGTACCCGCTACACTGCCTGTTGATTACTCATGGACGCAAGTGTGGCCGGTGCAGTGCTCATGCACGGCACGGTCTACTCGACCCGGCGGAGTGTCCATTGCGTGGACTGAGCAAGACGCGCAAAGAGCAAGGCTTGAAGGAGGAGGATGACGACGAGGAAGGGCCGATTGTCTCTGCTCCTGCCGTGCCCAAGGAGCTGCAAAGCACACTTGCCAAGCTCGAGGCAGCCGACTAGAGTCTGACTGGCTTCCGGGTTTGCCTCTCTCGGTATCACTGCTGTAGCTCTTTTTTGTATTCTGCAGTCAATCCGAGCCTTTTACCGAGCTCAAAATGCGCCTTTGACAGCTGCGGCATCTCCGAGTAAGAGACCGATAAACTGTTTATTTTGACTTTGCAATTTGTATAAAAGATCGCGACAAGAACGAAGAAAAAAACTGGTCAGCAACACTCGATACAGACTCACACAAGGCGAACCTGGCGACAATGAGCCCCTCTGTCGCACAAAGGACTGCTGCATACACGAGCGAGAGTGCTATTGACGATGAGCATACCTTTGCGGCAAACAACTATCACCCGCTTCCAGTTGTGCTGTCCCGCGGTGAAGGCCCGCTCGTATACGACCCTGAGGGAAATGAGTACCTAGACTTCCTGTCTGCCTACAGCGCCGTCAATCAGGGCCACTGCCACCCAAAGATCATCGATGCACTCACAAATCAGGCATCGCGCTTGACACTGTCATCGCGCGCCTTTTACAACGACATCTTCCCGCAATTTGCCAAATTCGTGACAGAGTTCTTTGGGTATGAATCAGTGCTGCCCATGAACACTGGCGCAGAGGCGGTCGAGACAGCCATCAAAATGGCAAGACGCTGGGGATACATGAAGAAGGGCATACCCGCGAATCAAGCGATTGTCCTATCGTGCGCCAATAACTTTCATGGACGTACGATGGGCATTGTGAGTATGAGTACCGACCCAGACTGCAAAACTGGTTTTGGACCATTCCTGCCGTCTGTTGGTCCAGCTTGTCCAGCAAGCAAGGCGATCATTCGATACGGCAATATTGATGATCTCGAACTCGCATTCAAAACGCATGGCGATCGTATCGCAGGCTTCCTTGTTGAGCCCATCCAGGGAGAAGCTGGAGTTGTGGTCCCACCAGCAGACTATCTGCCCAAGGTTCGGGAACTTTGCACAAAGTACCATGTACTCTTCATCGCAGACGAAATCCAAACCGGTATCGCGCGTACAGGCAAGATGCTATGTGTCGAGCACTCAAATGTCAAGCCAGATGCCGTTTTGCTTGGCAAAGCTATTTCTGGGGGCGTCTATCCAGTCTCGGTGGTCTTGTCATCGACAGAAATCATGTCTTGCTTTGAGCCTGGCAGTCATGGTTCAACTTACGGCGGTAATCCACTCGGTTCTGCAGTAGCTATGGCTGCACTCGAGGTCGTGCGTGAGGAGGGCATGGTTGAGCAAGCAGAACGTCTTGGTCAGGTGTTCCGCAAGGGCATTGAGGATTTGCAGTCGCCGCTAGTCGAGCTTGTGCGTGGAAAGGGCTTGCTCAATGCCATCGTCATCGACGAGTCAAAGACAAATGGCAAGACGGCGTGGGATCTATGTCTCTTGCTCAAGGCTAGAGGTCTTCTGGCCAAGCCGACGCACGGGAATATTGTGAGACTGTCTCCCCCATTGTGCATCACCGATGCCCAGCTCGAGTCAGGTATTGCCATCATTGGTAAGGCCCTTGCTGACTTGCCTTCTATCGAGATTGAGGCTTTGCCAGTCAAGGATGCAGTATCTGAAGCTCACAAAACCCTACCTGTCGAGAATTAGTCGCTTCCTTCATGCTATCATATACATATGCATCTCACGTTCGTAATTTGACCCCACACATCTTTATGACTCTCAAGGCTTTCGTCTTTGACGTGTATGAACCGATGCTCTACATATCAGGCTGACTCTAGCTTCGGCACCTGCGTCGACTGGCAGACCTCAGTCGAGCGACAGCTCAAGATCTTCCTGGAAAAGCGCAACCTCGACGCGTCTCAAGCACGAGCACTCACGCATGCATGGCGCAAAGGTTACTACGACTACTGTACTGCAGTCGGAACAGGCCAGCTGCAAGAGCCGTACTGTATCGTTGACTTCGTCCATCGCCGCCTCATCGCCCAGATCCTGAAGGATGAGCTTGCGTACACAGCAGATGCGCACGAGCTTGACTTATTGCAGGACTTTTGGCATAAGCTCGACCCTCATGCGGACACATCAGTAGGGATCCGCAGGCTGAAGGAGAAGGCGATCACGAGTACGCTCTCCAATGGCAATATGCGGTTGCTCGTGGACATGAGCCGATATGCAGACATGCAGTGGAATCTCATTCTATCTGGTGAGCTATGGCAATCTACAAAGCCTGATCCAAAGGTGTATCGCGGCGCGGCAGACTTGCTTTTGCTCAAGTATGACGAGGTCGTCATGGTCGCTTGTCACTTCAATGACTTGGAGCACGCCAAGAAAGCAGGTCTCAAGACGGCTTTTATCTATAGACCGGGTGAAAGCGAGTCAGTCTTGCGACCTGGCCAAGCACGACGCGATGGACACGCGGAACCATACATCGACTACGTTGTGGGAACGATCGGCGAGTTGGCTGACCTGGTCTAGGCGGCACTTCTGGCTGCGCTCTGTAGAATAGGCAATCGGTCAAGAGATGAGACAGATAAAGCTTGTGCTTAGACCAGGTGAAGAAACGCGTGAGATAGAGAGCGACATGGGAAGAGTTTGTGAAATACGGAAGGAGAGCAAAAGACTGCTCGCAAACACATAAAAGCAATTCTTGTTAGAAAATAGGGAGTGCTGTGAGGAGGTATCAGGAGCGATGAGCAGTCACGGGCTACTATATAGGGGGAAGTGCAGACGTGGCATGTTCGGGGAGAACCATACCTACTAGTTTTTAACAGGTTATGAGCCGTGGCGCTATGCCGAGTGTGCATTGCAGCCCGATGGCTGAGGAAGACATCCTCTTCCGCGGAGACCAGCAAGTCTCATGTCAGTTCTTTCAAAAGTTGCAGACTGCGGCCGATTGGGCCCGGTTCTCCGCAAGATTCAAGCAACGATGCGATTTGAAGAACGCTAGCTGGCTTTACACGCCTGGTGGTCGTGATGAGAAGGAGACTGAGAAGGATACCCAGCTTGGCAAGACAAGAGCCAAGACGGAAGAGAAGGATACCCAGCTTGGCAAGACAAGGGCCAAGACGGAGGAAATTGAGAAGGAGGCGCTCGATTGTCACGGGCTGCGAGCTAGATTGCCATGCGAGAGGCTGGGAGCAGCTCTCGCACCCTAGCGAGCTGAGACACTGGTGGAGAGCCGGTGCACGGTGCACGGCCGAAACCGGATACCAGTACCTCCTTGGGGTCGGGGTTTGTTGATTGTTTACCAGTCTGCGCCCACAACAATATAGATTATTGGCTAACGTACATTCCACATTCTCAAAAGGTCAGAAGGCCGCGAGTATACAAAACAACAACATAGCGTCACACAGAACAACAAACAACTCCATTTGCTTCCTGCTGGAGTGGCATTATAGCAGTCCGACTCTCCAGCAAGATCTTCAATAATGGTAGCCGGAATCAAAGCATCTCTCTCATGAATTGTGTTGATGTCTCAGTGTTCTGTAGTACTCTTCCACGTCTCAATCATCTGTTTCAGACGGCATGTCTCTAGTTTGCCTGTTGTGGCCTTCTCAGTAAGCCTGTGGTCTACAGTGTTTAGGCGTGTCTTTTGCTGCGCACTTCTTACACATGTGGTTCTAGCCGACTCCTCTTCTCCTCCTTCTTTTCGGACTTTGCCTGCAGCCCACTGCTCTTTTCCTGCTTCATTTCGCTTTTTGCCGGCAGACCAATCTTATCAGGCATTTCCACCCACCTTGCCGGCAGCTTCTCGGGCCGCAGAATCTTGCTGCCCTTTCTAATTCTACTTCTTCTTCTTCTTCTGATACTGGACCCCCCACTTTTTCTTAGCCTTCTTCTTCTTCTTCTTCTTCTTCTTCTTCTTCTTCTTCTTCTTCTTCTTCTTCTTCTTAGGGTTAGGGTTATTTTTTAGGGGTTTATAGGGTTTTAGGGTTAGGGTTTTTGGGGTTTATCAATAACCTTCAGAGGGTTGGCGGGTTAGCATTTTGCCCCTTCAGAGCGAATTTTATTGGCTCGCTTAAGCAAAATGGACCCTGTCCATGTAAAAATGGACCCGGTCCATGTCAAAACGGACCCGGTCCATATCAAAAGGCAGATCTTAGAAGCCGAGCCTCTGGTAAAGTGAGCTGGTCCACCCCAGATCAGCTGCCCCTCCCTCATGATGGACATGGTCCATGAGCGCCGGCCCGTCCCTTCCCCGCAGCAAGGGTCAAAATGGACCCTGTCCATGAGCGCCGGCCCGTCTCTTTTCAGCAGCAAGGGTTGGAATGGACCCGGTCCATGTCAAAACGGACCCGGTCCATGTCAAAACGGACCCGGTCCATGTCAAAAGGCAGATCTTAGAAGCCGAGCCTTTGGTAAAGTGAGCTGGTCCGCCCCAGATCAGCTGCCCCTTC